>SJYA01003687.1:7611-58947 GCA_006410615.1 Neotragus moschatus | reverse complement strand
TTCCCTCGGACCAATGGAGGAAGTGACTTACTCTGGCCCAGCAGCACCTGCCCCCCGAGCCTGACTCCATTCTTCAGGGGTCTCCCACTGCCCTTTGCATCACCAACTTCCTACAGCCTTCCCATGGGCTCCTACCAGGCTGTCGTCCTTCGAGTCTAAACGATATCGAGCCACCATCTCCTGGGTGGATCCTTCGCGTCTCATTTTTGTTTGCTCTCTGACCCTGCCCTTCCCCCAGAAGTGCCTCCATTAGGATCGTCGGTGGCCCGCATCCGATTGCCGACTCAGCATCTGGACTAGGATTTCTCACCAGCGCTTTGAACCCGGAGTGTTCAGCAGTGAACGCCTGCCCCCGACCCATGCTCGTAGGTGTGCTCCCCAGCCCAGAGGCCCTCTCCTGGCTTCTGTGACCAACACTCGCCCAGATGCTTCCCACTGTCTTACCGCTCCCCGTCCCCCACCCACACCTGGGACCTTACCGCGTCTCTTCCACTCTCCTTCCTAACTCTTCCCAAACATCCCACTTCCCCCCATGTCCGTGGCTCCTACTCTGTCCAGGGCAGCACTCTCTTCTTTGAGACTCCTGTATTCTTTCTCCCTGCTTCCACTTTTGCCCCCAGCAGTTTCTTTTCACATTTGCAAGAGATAGCGTATAAAAACGCCAAACTCAGGTTCTTTATCAGTTCTTTTTCTTGGCTTGAGGATAAAATCCTTAATCTTTAAACTTTGCTGTAAGGTTCTAAATGATCTAGACGTCCCCTGGCTTGATCTCTGGCACGTTTCTGGCTCTCCATGTACCATTCACATAGAAGCTCTTTTGCTTGGCACGCTCCATCCAGCCCTTGCTCCTCCTGTCTGGGCTCCTTCTGGTCCATGAGACACCTCTCTAGTCCACACTGCCTCCATTCCTCTGCTTCAGTCCTGCACGGTCCTCTCTTGTTTCTCTTCCTGGCTTAGCTTCCTCATCCTTCATCTCTTACTTTATCCTTCTTCTAAGAAGCTTTCTCTGAAACAGTCAGACCTTCTTTTACATGTCCCTGGTTTTCACATTTTGGCCCTTTTAATTTTGAAGTCAATGCTCGGCATTAATTATTTCCACGTGAGTCTCCCCTGATAGCCTAGAAGCTCCAGGAGGACAGAGATCATGTTTCATTCACAGTTCCAGCAGCTCATGGGTATTTGATAGACATGAGCTTGTTCCTTTGACCACGTGGGCAGGGGGCTGTGGAGCCTGCCCCCTGCAGGGGCAGGGGATGCAAAGGTTGGAGCTGGAGGGTGGCGTCAGGGCCCAGGGAGCCCAGGGATGAGGATGGGGACAAAGANATTTGATAGACATGAGCTTGTTCCTTTGACCACGTGGGCAGGGGGCTGTGGAGCCTGCCCCCTGCAGGGGCAGGGGATGCAAAGGTTGGAGCTGGAGGGTGGCGTCAGGGCCCAGGGAGCCCAGGGATGAGGATGGGGACAAAGATTGGTGCCTTGAATGCGGTTCCAGACAGTTTGGTCTTCAGCAGCTGGACTGTGAGCAGGCGGTGCCATGCAGTGGGCATCGAGACTTCAGGGGACAGCCGTGCACCATCGTGCTGCCTGGAGCCGGCCCTACTCTCTCTGTGGCGACTACCTAACCTCGCGGCTGTGCCTCCCGTTCATCCAGAGTGGTTGTATTGGCAGCTGGGCTATGAGAGGGGATGGAGAGACCCAGGGAAGACCTCGGGGAGGAGGTGGAAGTGTTGAGCAGGATGACGAAGAGCCCATTCCACACCCAGCCCTGTGGCCCAAGTCTCCAAGGGGGGTGTGGCATGTGGCGAGGACCGTCAGAGGCTGGGTGAGCTTGCACAGGTCGTTGCCCAGTAGTCCAGGGCCCCCTGCTCTTAGAGCTTCCTGTTCTGCCACCCAGAGCAAACCACTGCCCCTTCCTGTGATTAAGACACTGTTGACCGTGCAGTGGCCGAAGCACAGTCAGNGATGCAAAGGTTGGAGCTGGAGGGTGGCGTCAGGGCCCAGGGAGCCCAGGGATGAGGATGGGGACAAAGACTGGTGCCTTGAATGCGGTTCCAGACAGTTTGGTCTTCAGCAGCTGGACTGTGAACAGACGGTGCCATGCAGTGGGCATCGAGGCTTCAGGGGACAGCCGTGCACCATCGTGCTGCCTGGAGCCGGCCCTGCTCTCTCTGTGGCGACTACCTAACCTCACGGCTGTGCCTCCCGTTCATCCAGAGTGGTTGTATTGGCAGCTGGGCTATGAGAGGGGATGGAGAGACACAGGGAAGACCTTGGGGAGGAGGTGGAAGTGTTGAGCAGGATGACGAAGAGCCCATTCCACACCCAGCCCTGTGGCCCGTCTCCAAGGGGGGGTGTGGCATGTGGCGAGGACCGTCAGAGGCTGGGTGAGCTTGCACAGGTCGTTGCCCAGTAGTCAAGGGCCCCCTGCTCTTAGAGCTTCCTGTTCTGCCACGCAGAGCAAACCACTGCCCCTTCCTGTGATTAAGACACTGTTGACCGTGCAGTGGCCGAAGCACAGTCAGNGGGGGTGTGGCATGTGGCGAGGACCGTCAGAGGCTGGGTGAGCTTGCACAGGTCGTTGCCCAGTAGTCCAGGGCCCCCTGCTCTTAGAGCTTCCTGTTCTGCCACCCAGAGCAAACCACTGCCCCTTCCTGTGATTAAGACACTGTTGACCGTGCAGTGGCCGAAGCACAGTCAGCGCTGTGTGCTTTGCCTCTTCTCGGGCTTTCCGAGTGGGCGTGGCCTTCCTATGGGAGATGCTGGTTCAGGAGGGAGGCACGTCTTCCCTGTCAGAACTGCTCCCCCACATTTGAGGGAAGCAGTTTGTGTTCCCCACGGGCCTGCTTCCTAATGCCAATTGGGGCCTCAGAAACCTTAAGCCTGGAAGCGACAGCAACTTCAGGGACAAGCCCTGATTCTGGGGTCAGCGCCACTCCATGGTTCCTGCAGAGATGGTAGACTATGGAACGTAGGCTTTGTGATTTTTGACCTATGTAACATGGTCCACTAACTCTCAGTATCCAATCCGTCCTCGGAGGGCACCCCGGAGGTGTTGCCAACGTGAGGGAAGAGGACACTGGGTTTAGCCGTGGCCCTACTCTGCGGTCACCCCTGGGGCCCGTGTCTGATGTCCGAATCTTGCAACAAGGCCTTTTAAGTGCATCCTCTGGGGGCTTTTCTGGAGGTGACGCTGCCTGGGGGAGAGACACTGCTTCCAGCCTCAGTCGTGGTCCTTGAAGAGATGGCTTGCTTTGTGGCCTGTGCACGAGGAAAGACTGGTGTGACATGGGCCAAGTAGCCCAGCCAGCTTTGGAGGGCTTCATGGAACCGACACCACCTTCAGGGAGACCCAACAGCCCAGCTTCCATCGCGGTACTGGAGAGATAGTCCCCTGTGTTGAAGTTCCTATGTTTTTATGAAAGTCCGCCTCTGATCAATATTAAATTCCTCCTCCAAGGTTTTCTGGAGGCGATGCCAAGACTGGGGATGAGATGGAGGTTCTGACCTTAGGGAGTCTGTTGACCAAAATGACATCTGCCTGGTTTACCAAAGATGGCATGGTGCTTACTGCTCAGATCCCATCTGGCCTGGAACAATCTTGGAAATACCCTTGGCCATCAGTCTTTCTTTGTGGCCTATATATATTCTTTTATTTTTTTTGATGCTCAAAACTAGGGCTCACGACCTGGGCTTCATGTGCCTGGGGACTATTTGCTTGGCCTGCTCAGGAGAACTAGACGGGTGTTCCTTGTGACGGCACACAGGCCATCTCTTTTTCTCAGTTTGCTCATGACCAGCCCCTCACATGTTCCTCTGCCACATGCCACGCCCGCCCTCCTGCCATAGCCACCTACCCATTCTCTCAGATCCAACACAATGCCTGACACCTAGTAGGCATTTGATCGATACTTTTGGAATGATGAAACAGAACATCGTCCACTTCTGCTCGGTGGGACTTGCAGCCTTGGAAGGCTTCCTGGAGGAGTTGCCAGCTTTGGGGATAAGCCACCTGTTCCAGCGCCCGTGCCAACTCCTGACATTGGAGACAAGACTTCTAGCCTGTGTGTACTTGTCGCATGTCTGTGTTGTAGTCGACCTGCCCTCTGATTCTCTCCAGCTCTGGAAGACTTTCTGGGCATGTCCCCAGCCTCTGTCCTCGGCATCCCTGTGTGGTACTTGGAGAGATAGTAGACCGTATAGCGTACGCTTTATCTGTGACGTATGTAACACGGTCCACTAACCCTCAGTATCAAATCCATCCTCGAGGCCCCCGGAAGTGACGCCATCTTCAGGGAGGCGCCCTGGGACCCAGCATCCGGCCTCTGCACGACACTGGAAGAGATGGTTTTCTGTATGGCATGTTCTTTTCTGCATGATGCGAAATCACGTACTCTCGCTCTTCTTATATCAAGTTCTGCCTCGGGAAATCTCACCGTCTCTGGGGAGTGGACCTTGCCTCTCTCTCGGGATCACTGCTGCTCTCTGGTACTCAGTGACAATGAATGGTTGACTTCGCAGCTCTTGTTCAGCGTGACACCATGACCCGCTTCTTCTCAGCATCAAACACAGACGTGAAGAGGTCCCCAGAGGCAAGTCTGCAGATGCCGGCCATCCTCCAGCGTCACTGCCCTCGTGCGGTACTTGAAGAAATGGTTTACCGTCCCACATACATTCTGGGTATGTATGTGGGACGGTAAACCGCTTCTTGGTATCCAGCCCAGCCGTCAAAAGCCTCCTGGAGAAAGCCTGAAGTTAAGAGAGACGACACTGGTCTCCGCGCCCTCCCTGCTCCATGGTACTCGGCGGAATGGTAGACTGGTAGATGTGTACTTAATCTGTTAATGCTTGCGACGCCGTCTTCTCCTCACTGTCAAATGCAGCCTTCAAGGGCTTCCCTAGGACAACGCTCACCTCTCGGGAGCTATCCTGTTTCCACCGTGGCACACCCCTCACCCATGGTCCTTGAAGCAACCGTGGCCAGCATGGAGAAGGTTCTCGGAGGGCTGTGCCACCTTCTGCGTCCCATCAGTCTCAAGGCTCTGCTACGCTGACCTCAGGACCACGTGCCCATGTAGAGGCCGATACGGTGCCCACAAGACGATGCCACACCAGGTACTTGAAGAGACACACTGACTCGTATTTCTCATTGACGATGCGTGTACAGTCTATCTTTTTTCCATATCAAGCTTAGTCTTCTCGGGGAAGACGCCTTGGCTCTGGACTCAACATTGAACCTCCACGAAGATCTGATTGACCTCAAGTGCTTTCAGACGATGTGCGGTCCCCGGGCCCATGTCTTCCCCCATCTCCCATCCAGCCTTGAGGAACTTGCTGAAGATGCTGCCAGCCTGAGAGCCAAGTTGGAGCCCTGGTTCTGGCACCCGCACCGACCTCACGGTACCTGGAGAGGGTCCCACCGCACTGCATGGGTTTGATTAACAGCGTATGTAACGTGGTCGTCTTCTTTTCAGTATTGCGTTCAGCCTCGAAGGTCTCCGGGAGGTCACGTCCGCCCCTGAGACGAGGTGTCGGTTCTGGCTCCAGGACTGCTTTGAGATACTTAAAAGAGGTTGACCATGCTTCATACGTCTTACTTACAAAGCATGTGACTCAGTCCACCTTTTCGTAACAGCCGCTGCACCTTGGGGGGCTTCCTGTAGGCAGTGCTGAGTATCAGGCGTAGCGCTCGTCCCGGCGTCATCGCCGCTGTGGGTTCTTGAGGGGTTTCTCTGTGCCGCGTCCACTGTGCCTCTAGCAGACATTGCATACTGGCCTCTTCTCAATACTGCATCTGGCCTCTGAGGGCTTCCGGAAGGGGATGCTGAGGAGTGGAAAGAGACGCCGGTTCTGACATCAGCCCTTCCCACGGTACCTGAAAAGATGGTTGACCACAGAACATCCGCTGTCTCTGTGTCGTATGTAATGTGGTCCACGTCTTCTCAATATCAAATTCAGTCGCAGAGGGCTTCCCCGAGGCAAAGCCACCTTCGTGGGAGACGCGCTGGTCTGGCTTCGGCACCTTTTCGCTGTATGTGGAGAGATGGTCGACCATAAAACGTACGTGTGCTTTGTGACGTATGTCCCATGGTCCACTAATTCTCAGCATCAGTCAGCCTGAGGGGACTTCCTGGAGGCCACGCCAGCTCGGAAGCAGGTGGCAGGCACCGTCCAGCACAGATCACGGGCTTTACTCCCCCGGCCAGCGCTCAGCACTCAACCCCAGCCTCACCGGGCATCCTGGAGGCGGTCGTGGCGTTGGGCGTGGGTGTGCGGTCCTGGCCACCCTTGCTAATGGCTGGTAACTCGTGATGCAGATTGCCAGGGCTTCCGGGAGGTGGTCCCAGATGAAGGGAAGCGAGGAGAGGTCGGCGTCCCTTCCTGGTATTTGAAGACGCGGTTGACCATGGTGTGTACGCTTTATTTATGACGTAGGACACATGGTCTACTTCTTCTCGATATCACATCTTCGCCTCGGAGGACCTTCCAGGAGGTGATCTCAGCCTTGAGGAAGAGCCACTGCCCCGGTGTGAGCACCGCTGCTGCTTGGTACTTGGAGAGAGGTGGTCCGTGGCGCGTTCGCTTTATTTATGGCGCACATTACACGGTCGACCTCTTTGCAGTATCTAATCCCGCCTTGCAAGCTTTGCTGGAGCTAACATCAACGGCGGGGTGGGCACTCGCATTCTGCGCTCTTTGCCTCGCGGTGGGGCTTGTTTGTGATGTAGCTGTCTTGTGTGTGGTGGTGACTGACGCGCAGCAGCCTTCTTCTCAGCAGGCTTCGCTGGCTTGGCGGCTCCGAGGGCAGGGCAAGCTTGCGGGCGAGGAGAGTGGCTTCACTGCGCGCCCGGGTACAGGAGGTGGTTGACCAGAGAGCACACGCTTCATTTGTGCCGTTTGTGACCTGGTCCACTAACCCTCAGTATCTAATCCCCTCTCGGAGAACTTCCGGAAGAAGTGTCCACTCTGGGGGAAGGAGACTGCGGGATCAGCCGGGCCTCCGCCAGACTCGGAAGAGAGCACCGTCGAGGCGTCTGCCGCCGCGTGCCAGATACCGCGGATTTGGACTTGTCTTCAGCAGGGGATCTTGTCTTGGAGGGCTTCCCAGCTGTGAGGCCATCCACGCTCAGGGGGAGGGGCATGCTGTCGGCACCACCCCAANACCGGGCCTCCGCCAGACTCGGAAGAGAGCACCGTCGAGGCGTCTGCCGCCGCGTGCCAGATACCGCGGATTTGGACTTGTCTTCAGCAGGGGATCTTGTCTTGGAGGGCTTCCCAGCTGTGAGGCCATCCACGCTCAGGGGGAGGGGCATGCTGTCGGCACCACCCCAAAGTACTGGAGTGACCCGCTGACCAGGGTGTGTGACCCAGGTCATTCGCCTCAATATGCAGGGAATCCTTGGGGGAAATTAGCAGGGGGGAAGCCACCTTGGCTTGGGGGCATATGTATCTCTGCAGTAACAGAACAGTTTGCCCCGGGGGTGGACCAGAAACGTGACAGCTCTTCTGAGCACCCTCTCCGTAGTCTCACCAGCCTCTGGCCACGATGCCAGTTTCCGGATGTGGAGGCTGCTGCCAGGTCTGCACTGGGGGACTTGGATGGACAGCACGCGCTCAGCCGGTGGCTTAAGCCAGCACTGCAACCACCACAGAGTCCAGTGCCCTACTCACAGGACGTCCAGGACCGAAGGGCAAGTCTGGGGAAGCACCCCTGGTGTTCTGGTCAGTGTTCATCCATGGTACCTGAAGAGAGGTTTTCTGGGTTTCTGTTTCTTTAATGAGGACGAAACACACCTGGTTAACCTCTTTTCCAGTATCAAATCCCATCCTGAAGGCCTTCCGGTCCAGACCTCAGCTTCCGGGAAAGACGTTTACTTTCGGCTCCCGCCCAGTGGACAGAAATAAGTGGTTGACCACAAAGCCTGTGCCTTGTATGTATGAGTCATGTCGCCTGGTCTACTAACCATCCGTTTGCAGTCCGTGTTAACAGGGCTTCTGGGATTGGCTGTCAAGTCTGAGGAAGAACCAGCTCGTGCCAGTGTAATTGGTGGTACTTGAGGAGAGGTTTTCTAGGTCTCTGTTTCTTTCATGAGGATGAAACACACCTGGTTAACCTTTTTTCCAGTATCAGTTCCCACCTTGGAGGCCTTCTGGTCCAGACCTCAGCCTGGGGGATGGGGTGCTGTGGACATGAATAACTTGTTGCCCACAAGCCTGTCCCGTATTCCTGTTTTTATTTACCTATTCCACTAACCATCAGTATCCTATCCATTCTCAGGAGTACTTCCCAAAGGAATGCCCACCTAGAGGAAGACCAGGGTCCCCAAGAGAGCTCCATGCCTGGAACACGCAGGTAGGTCATCTGTGGTTGCATTTAGCTTGGACTTAGCCCCAAAACCCATGTTGGTCAATGCCTGTTGCGTGCCCAGCAAGCCCCGGACAGTGTAGGTTGCCTAGACCACTGCCCCGCCATCTCTGGTTTATTCCGAAAAGATGTCCTAGACATAATGACATCTTTGGGAAGAAGAACCAGTTCTGAGATCAAGACACGGCCTTGGGTGTCTCTAGAGCTGGTCTGGGACTAGGAGCCGTTTATTTCCAGGAGGAACTCTGGAGCGCGTGTACCTCTTTAGGGATGCTCAGTGTGACACCAGTTCAGGGAAGGGGGCTTTATCGGCAACCCTGGTCCAGGAGAAACGAGCAGATAGCTGACTGCCAGCCACGTGCTTTACCTGCGACACAGCCGGTTCGCTTACCGTTGTATCTGCTTCATCCTTAGGGGGCGACGCTGCTGTCAAGGAGGAAGCTGTGTGTCTGGAGGTGGCTCTTTCCTGCGGTCCTCAAGGGGAGGTTTCCTTCAGTATACTCCATCTTTTTATGACAAATTATTCACACCGAAGGGCTTCCGCAGAGGCTCAGCTGATAATGAACCCGCCTTCCAATGCAGGAGATACAAGAGATCCAGGTTCCATCCCCGAGTCAAGAAGATGCCCTGGAGATGGAAATGGCAACCTGCTCCAGAAGTCTTACCTGGAGAATTCCATGGACAGAGGAGCCTGGCAGGCTACAGCCCATGGGGTCGCAAAGAGCTGGACATGACTGGGCAGGCATGCATCAGGGGGCATCCACACCAACCTCTCTTCAGCATCAAATACCAGCTCGGAAGGTTTCCTGAACGGCACAGAAGTTGTCAGCTCCGGCCCAGGGTGAATGAGCCCACACATCTGTTTTCCTTGCTCTGCATGGTGTATCTGATGCTGATGCTCCTTTCATCTCCTTTCCAGTAGGGCTCCGTGGAAGTGAAGCCAGCCTTTGGGGAAGGAAGTGGTTCTCGGTCGGCTCTAAAGACAAGGCACAGAGGTAGGTCGTCTGCATCATTTTTTTGCGATGGCAGTAGGCCATGTCTCGGTTCTGGGCTTTTTCGTGGCAGCTGGGGAAGAGGCAGGGGTTCTTGAGAAGCCCCAGGTCTTTCCACCTCATCCCCACTTGGTTTGATGAGTGTCAGAACGGTTGAGGTGGTAGCCATGGACAGCACTAAAGAAAGTCCAAGTGTTAGTCGCCCAGTTGGGCCTGACTCTTTGCGACCCCACAGACTGTAGCCCACCAGGCTCCTTCATCCGTGCAATTTTCCAGGCAAAAATACTGGCGTGGGTTGCCATTTCCCTCTCCAGGGGAGTCTTCCCAACCCAGGGTTCGAACTCAGCTACCTGCGTTGCAGGCAGCTTCTTTACCATCTGAGCCTCCAGAAAGCCTACTAGTCTTTAATATCCTGTTAGCTGATGCCCACACATCATTCCTTACACCAGAAAAGAGCCATGAGGGGAAAAAGAGAGAAAGGTGAAGAAGAGGGGTCATGGCGCGGGCCATCTCCTTGTTGTGTCCAGGGTAGCGGCTGCTGCGTTCTCGCAGGCTGGGCACTCTGGTGGCTCACCAGGGATCAGAGACAGATTGTCAGGGTGGAGGGGGGACAGCCTGAGTGGTAACCCTCTTTGTCCTCAGCTCTAAAGGCCAGCTACAGAGAGAGGGGAGGGCACCCTTATACCACTCGACAAGAGAAAGCCTGGGCTTCTTGTTCGGTGACTTTTGAGTCCTAGCTCTCCAGGCCCGTTGGGGTGGGCCTGCCTCCTTAGTCAAATGGGAGTCTACAGAGATCAGTATCCCCCCATCAAAGAATTATGATCAAAAGGGTTTTGCAGTAAAACAGAAAAGCTAACCCAGATGTGGCACAAACATTTGGCCACCTGACTTCCAGAAATGAAAGTTTTCTTCCTTAATTCTGCTGAATTAAATGGAAGGCAGTGGAAAAGTAGTTAAATGGGGTTTCATGTGGAAGAGGGAGGCCTGGCTCTGTCCCCAGCTGTCCCTACCCTGCCTTGGCGCTCACTTTTCTTAGGACTAACTTGATATCATGCATCTGTTTTAGAACCGCAGCTTACCTGGAAGATTACCTGGATCTGTAGCCAGTTCCTTGCAGGGGCCTGGCTGTCTGTTCACTGCAGACCACATCTCCGGCCTCTTGACCAAAAAATGTGGGATTTATCTGTGAATTTGCTCCTGATGCATTGACCTTGGCATGCAAACCATTGCTGGGACACTTCCTGAGGCCTGATATAGCAATACTTTCAGAAGGAGATTACAGTTTCCCCATCAAGGAAAGCTCCAATTCCTGGAAAGCAGTTGTAACTAAATGTTCTCTGTACTGGTGGAAAATATTTCACAAGTGACCTCTTGTCAGTGTTAAGTCTTAAAGGGTTTCTTGGCTGACCTCCGGAAGCAACCCCAAGACACTCGATTCAGACTCTTCGCTTGTATATAACACACGTCAACTGATCCATCCGGGGTCACACAGGCTCGGGAAAACTTCTCCAGCATCGGCGGAAGACTGCACAAGTTTTTGTGTTTTTTGGTGTGTGTTTTTGACCAGAGCTAGTCTTCGATACTTGAAGGAGAGGTTATCCGTGTTGTCTTCTCTTTATTTATGATGAAACATACACGGGAAACCTCTTTTTTAGTATCAAATCCCACCCTAGAGGCACGTCCTGTTCCCTGTGCAGCCTTCAGGGAAGTTACATGGCCAGCTGCACTCTGAGTAGCCAGGGGACAGGAGGACTGTCGTATGTCGCAGGGCGGGGGGGAAGGGTGGCCTCCAGGATCCAGCCCTCCAAGGGACAGCTTCTTGGAAGGGAAGCCACGTTTGGAGAAGAGCCCAGCTTGCTGGGTTGGAGGGAGGCTGACTCTTGCGGGTCTCGTCTGTTTGATGACTCACGGCGGGTGGTGGTGCCTCAGGGTGGGATCCGGCCCGGATGGCTCTCTGGACACACCAGCCGCTCTCCAGGGTAGCTGAGGGGATGGTAGACCGGTGACGTGCACTTCATTTATGATGTAGGTCACCCGTTTGACTATCCACCAGCACCCAATCCATCTGTGGGATGACATCTTGATGCACATGGCGACTTTGGAAAAGATGTGGGAGGATGGGGGACCGGTGTGGGTCTGCTGTACGGGAAGAGGGGTCGCCCTCTTGGGGGGGGGTCCGTCTCCCGCCTTTTTGAAAATAAGTAGAAGCAATCGTCAGTCAATCGTTTCTTCCCAGTCAAACCTCTCCCAGGAGGATGGTTAACCTGCATTGCAAGCGTCTGAGAGGAGGCCCAGCCCACAGCACAGGCTGAAGACAGGACAGGTGTTACCTGCTTCAGGGTCCAATCTGTCCAGAGCGCGTGTGTGTCTATGGCCAATAGTGCTAATGTTGGGAGCGCCTTCTTTCGTGACGTCGACTCTCTTCTGTGGGGTCTGAACAGAGGCTGTCTGATGAGGTTGTCATGTATGAGATGAATATCACGTGGTCCGTCTCTTTTCAGTAGTAAAACTACCCTGGGGGATTTCCCGGATGGTATCTGTACTGCCACCAGTGAGTGCACCGGGCTCGGTGTGCTCACAGGCTGGTTCGTCATCACCTACAGAGCCCAGCCTCTCCTTGAGTGCATTTCGAGTCCACGTTCACTACTTGGGGAGGAGGCTTTGTTGTCACCACTCAACTCTGGGCCTGTTGTTCTGCATTTTTTTGACCTAGGAGGACTCATCCAGACTGGACACTGGTCACTGTCAGATACTGCTTCAGATGCATTCTGGACGTGACACCAATGGGAGAGAGAGGGCCTTGGAGTTCACCGTCTACGAAGGTAGGGATGTTGATATCTCTCTCAAGACCATATGCTCCGCTTAGCACTTGTATCTCCTGGTCCACTAATTCTGAGCGTCCTTCCCTGGTAGCTCAGCTGGTAAAGAACCCACCTGCAATGCAAGAGACCCTGGTTCGATTCCAGGGTTGGGAAGAGCCCCTGGAGAAGGGAACGGCAACCCACTCCAGTATTCTGGGCTGGAGAATTCAATGGACAGAGGAGCCGGGCAGGCTACAGTCCGTGAGGTTGCAAAGAGTCGGACAGGACTGAGAGACCTTCACTTTTTCCATATCTGAGACAAGTTCTGGAGATGAGGCTTGCTCCGGGGGGGGGGAAGGTGGGACTCACCATCTGTCGCTCTCCTCTTGGACTGCCTGGTGCCTGGGTCTCGCAGCCATAACAGGGGCCCTAGAAAGTCAAGGGAGTCTCAGAGCCTGCTGAAGACTGAAGCTTGAGGCAGGCACACCTCTTTCCATGTCTCATTGGTCAAAGCAAGTCGCACAGCCAAGCCCGAAGACACGTGATGGGAGGTCCACGGCAGCACGAGGAGGTTGCAAGGGTGGGATGTGGAGACGGGGGCGTGTGGCAGTCCTCCACATGGGCCACGAGAACCTCGGGTTTCATTCACCGCACCTCCCGTGTCCTGTCTGCACGGCGGCGCCTCTGCGAGCTGAAGCAGTCAGCAGCGGCGACACTGCCAGGCCCAGGTGGTTCCCCTTCCTTTGGGGCAGTGTTGTCCTCGAGCCGCCTTCTGTGTTCTGACGATCGTGAAACACCCCTTCGGCACCTGTTTCATGAGGGCGTGTCGCCTGATGCACCAACAGGACCCATCTGCTCTCAGAAGCCTGCCGCAGCGATGCCAGAGCAGGGAAGCTGGGCTGCCGGTGCCCCTGGCCTGTGGTGCTTAAGGAGAAGTTGCCCGTGTCTTTTTCGCTTTGTATATGACGAAACATTCGCGGTGCACTTCTTTTTCAGTATCCAATTCAGCCTCGAAGACTTCTTGGTTCCAGTGCCAACTTCACGGAAGGCGTGTGGGCACGTGCAGTAGACTCTGGTCAAGAATTTTGCGTGCCACCCCCCCCCCCCGAATCTTTTTTGCTTCCCCAGTGTCCCCTGATTTATCTCATCTTACCTTGCCTGAAGCTTGCCCTGCCTTGACGGTTTTCAGTTGTATAAGCCAATCAGTTATATGAAGCCTCTCTCTCCCTTTATTGTTTTGGCCAGTTTGAGTTGGGTTTTGTCTTACTTGGATATAAACAGATGATACCATGCTGCTACAGTGATCCAAAAAAAAAAAAAAAACCTTGGATTTATCTTTCAAGGATATATGTCTCTTAGTTCAGCTATCTTAAATATCCCAAGGTGAATTCTTGGTGAAAAATGACTTTTTCTTACGGATTTACTGTGTTTGCGCTTCAAAAATGTTGTCCTCTTGGTTTAACTTATGAATGACAAGTAATCCCCAATGAATGTGTTTTGTGTCCAGGGAACACCATTGGCACGGGCCCCTCTCCAAGAGACCTGAAGGACGGTTGGACCCCAGAACATCTCCTCTGCCCCCTTCACCCCCAGGCTCCCCACTCCCTGCGAAGACTTCCTGGAAGTGATGCTGACTTTGGAAAAGACGTCATTTCTTCATCCCCATTGTCCAGTGGCCCTCTGTGATGGATTTGCTGTATTTGTCACAAGTCATCCTGAACAGCCTGTCTTGTAGACTAGACCGTCTCTCGAAGGAACCAGGAGTGTCTGTAAGAAGGGGATGCTGGAGTCAGGAGCTTGCCAGATACCCTAGGGATGGTCCACGGACAGCAGATGCTACTTCGGTGCCTTGTCCCACCTAATTTGAGGTCCTTGGCTTTGCATTTCTCAAGAGGATGCCTTGCAGAACCACTGGCTCATGGAGGAGATTTTATTTCGGGATCCCAGACCGCCCTCTTTCTTCCGAAATGATGCTCCGCACAACCATTTGTGGACTTGATCGCAAACATGCAGAACCCGGCTGTACTGACCATCGGATTCTGCCTGTGAGCTCTCCCTGGAGTCGTGAGTGAGAGAGAGGCTGGGCTTGACTGACTTGATCCGCGATGACCGTTTGGCCCGCCTCCGCCCCGTGTCAGCCTTGCCCATGAGGGCTGCCTGGACGCTGCAGACACGGAGTGCCGTCCACCTCCTCCCAGGTGAGCAGACACCCCGTTGCCTTCATGCACCCATTGCCTGGATGGTACTGGCCGAGGGTCGGCCGCTGCACCCTGACGCTCAGTATCCCTTCCACGCAGGCGGACCGTGGGCTGTGAGCATGTCTGTGCCCATCAGGGCTGATCTCTGGTACCTGAAAAGAAGTCGCCCATGTTCTTTTCGCGTGATATGTGACGAAACAAACATGGTGCACTTCTTTTTCGGTGTCAAATCTCAGCTTGAGGAGCCCCCTGGCCCCACGGTGCTTCACGGAAGGCGCTCTGGTGTCCCTGCCTCTCTGGGTATGTATGTGGAGGCTGAGCCCTCATCCACTGTGTGCTGGTGGCTTTGGGGACACCCAGTGTCTGATCATCCTTGGTTTGACCACAGGTCATGCCTGCCTCTAAGAATGGGCATGACTGCGAGAGGCCTCAGTCATGTTCCCACTTCCCGCTGCAAGGGAGGCTGGGTAAACATGTCCGGGTTCCAGAGTGAAGAATTTCACCCAGCATTTGAGGGGGAGGTTCAGATGAGAAGCAGCCCCCTTCCCAAAATAATATAAGTAAATAGTGGCAGTGACAACTACGGAAACGCAGAGCCGATGAAAACGGTCCACCAGCCCTCTCCGGAGGTGGAGGTGGATGGCGCCCAGGCTCATGGATGTTAGCTGTGGTCATCCCCTGCGGGGCCGTCCCCCACACCTCCCTAGGAGGGCTGATCAGGGACCCCTGCTGTGGTGGAGGGCGGCGGTCCCTGGGGTTCTGGAAGAGGGGTTTTCCCAGGACAGCCATTTCACTGGGACTAATTCTGCTCAGCCCCGCTTTCTAGGTTCCAATCCTGCCCCCGAGGCACGTGTTCCCAGATGTTGTCAGAGCAGGGACATTGGTGTCAGCCCCCTGGTTGGGACCAACCAGTGGACGTGCCTCCTAAAAGTTGATGCTGCCCCATCTTTCGGCCTCTGCCCTCCATGCACCTGCCACCATCTTCCCACAGGAGGCACCACGGGGCTCCGTGGACCCTTCTATTATGTGGTCTTTGAAGAGAGGTATTCCCAGGTGAATTCGTTTTATTTATGACAAATCGGTCTTGGCCAACCTCTTTGCAGTATCAAATCCGATGTGGAGGAAGGGCCGTCGTAGCTGGGACTCTCGGCATTGGCAGGTCCGGAGGGTAAGTGGCCAGTTGCTGTCTAGAGAGTTCGAGTGGCAGTCCTGGACAGCTGATCCCCTAACGCTCAGTTTCTTTCTTCCTTAGGAGGAGTTTCTGGAGCTCTGCCAACTGGGACTAGAGGCCGCAGGGTTGGTTCCTCTCAGTGCTCTGTTTGGTACTAGAAAAGAGGTTGTCTGTGTTTCTTAGCTTTGTTTATGATGAAAAATATGGGTACATTTCTATATGAGTGTCATATCCCATCACGGAAGCCCAGCTCCAGCTTCCGGGAAGAGAGGTTAATGACGAGCCCCATTAGTGGCACTTGGGTGATGCTGGGCTCAGCGGCTGCCTGCGGAACGCTTGACTCTTGCCCCGCGCATCCCTGGGGGCCTGTCCTTCCATCAGAGACTGTCGTGGGGGCACAAACAACTTTAGAGAAGAAGCAGCTATCACCAGAGGTCCATCAAGAAAGGCTGTCCAAGATGCGGCTCGCAGAGCCTGCCCGATTGAGCAAGTCATGTGCCACCCTCCTGGATGATGGGAGGATGCAGGAACACCGGCCAGGGTTTCTGAACCAAGATAGAGGGCAGCTGGCCCCAGAGCCTCTGCAGCCCTGAGGACCTCCTGGAGGGGGTATTCCGGTGCTGAGCCACCCGTGGGATGTGAAGTGGCCGGATGATGCCTCTGTCCGATACCCAGGGAAACAGGAAAGGTACAGCTTTCAGGACTGAGCCTCCTTCCCACCTGGGAGGCCGTCCGCATCCTGCAGCTGCTGTCAGGGAGGGCCCCCCGTACCTGCGTACAGGTAGGTCAAAGGAAGGCTCGGAGGGAGCGTGAGGTCTTTGATGGCGTCTGTTCTCTGCGTGTGAGCACTGACCATCCACTTCTTTTGCAGGAGGATGCCCAGTGGACAGAGGAGGAACGTGTCACAGAAGCTGGTCTGAGATGTTCGAAAGGAGGTTGTCCGTGATGTATTTGCTTTATTTGTGGCAGATATTGCACGGTTGATCTCTTTTCTTCATCAAATACCTTCTTGAAGGATTCGCTGCACGTGGGGAGGTCAAGTTCCCGCATGGGGAGTGGGGAGGTGTTAGCCCCACTCTGAGGGCATGGGAACAGATGGTTGACCAGATGGCTAGTGTTCTCCTCTGTTTTTCTTCACTTCTTTTGTGAATTGAGAATGTATTAAATGATACCCTATCATCCTGTTTTTTACAGTAAATCTGTCAATGTGAAAAATTAGGCTGTGTAACACCAATTTCTTCTAAACAGTTGACAAATAAATGTGAACACAAAGTTGTTTAGCACTTTATTTTTTTTTTGGAGTTTTAGAAGAATCCTGAACCAAAACCTCCAGTGCTTTGGTTTCCAAAGCTTAACCTCTGAAAGGACAGATGAGCCACCAGAAATTCACTGAACAAATTATAATGATGAAGATGAGATGATCACGGGAACCGTTATGACCGTGTGGCAGGTGTACCGATGTTTTAGTATAAAACTTATTTTTCAGATTGTTTTATTTTAATCATGACTTTTTGAGACAAAATACCAGTCTTCTTGGGAAAGCTACAATTGTAAAATCTTAACAGAAGAGACTACAAAGTCCTTACGCCCTCCTCAAAGGCCCCTGTGCTGTGTCTCATCTAATTGTCTCTGACTTATCTTTTTGTAGTTTTGCTGGGGAGCAGAGTGCTGTTTTTAATACGTTCTTTTATCCTAAACTTGGAGAAGAGTTCCTCAAGACTTGTAGGCAGGTGGATTATTCAAGGAGAGTTCTCCAAGAAGACCATTCCAGAAGGAAGTGGGGGTAACAGGAGAGGGAGGGGGTTATGCCCAACAGTGAGCAGACACGGTTATCAGCTCATAGACCCCGGGTAGCCCACCTGGCATGTTATCCTCAGCAGGACACGCAGGGCATGATGCCTTTTTCTTGGAAGAGACAACAGGTGAGTTGACATTGATTCCCCAGGGCCCCTGCAGAGGAGTTTTGTGGCTAGTCACTACGTCTGTTCCAAATCTCAACTTGCTGCCTACATTTCAATTTTTTAAAAAATGCAGCCCAACTGGGAACTATTGCTTAAGCAGCATGTCCTCCTCATGCATGACCATGCTTGTAAGATCCACTCCTGGATACTTGAGCAACGTTGGTCACAAACTTAGAGCCTCTCATCCCCTAGATATCCACGGCCCACTTATTCTGGACAAGGCTCCATGGAGGAAACACCAACCTGGAAAGCATGGCATACCTCCCAATGGCCCGTGGAAAGCACTGGGCTATGTATGTTTGCTTTATTTATGATAAATGATGCTTGGGGGCTGTCGGGGGTTCAGGGTTGCTTCCTCAGCGAGCCAAGGCTGTAGGGGAGGGGCTCTGGTTCTGTAGGTGATGGGGGTGACCTGGTCCCCTCCCCTTGGGGTCCATTCATCTCTAGAAGGAGTGCCTGCCTCCACCCTTGTGACAGGCCCTAGTTTTCCAGGTCAAGGTTTCTTTGAACCAATTCCAACTTTAGAAAAGCAGTATTAGTGCTGGTATTAGTGCCTCTCTGTGGAACAAGAATGGAGGGTCAACCACAGAATATGTGCTTCATTTCTGAAGAGCGCCTTTTGGCCCATTTGTCTTCAATATTGAATCTGTGTTTAGGAGGACTTCCCGGAGGTAATGGCAACTGTGCAGAACAGGGACTGAGTCTGGGATGATTGCTGATGTATTGTTTGCTTTAGGTCGGGAAGACCCCCTGGAGAAGGAAGTGGCTACCCACTCCAGTATCCTTGCCTGGGCAATCCCATGGACAGAGGAGCCTGGTGGGCTACAGTCCATGGGGTCACACAGAGTTGGACATGGCTGAGTGAGTAACACTGGTACTTTCGCTTTAGGAAAAACGCTTTACCAGGAATTCACAGCAGCTATTTTGGTAAGTCTCTGTATCCCCCGGTCCACCTGAAAAATGCTTTCTCCGTAAGTTGTAAAATGTTTTGGTTGGGAGGAAGGGTGGCTGCCTTTCGGGGGGGTTGATGTGGTGCTGTTTGCTGTTTGTAATGCACCCCAACAACCTATCCCGTCGATTTACCCAGTCCTGCCTTTTGGGACCTTCTAAGTACAATCTCCCTTTCGAGAAGGTTCTTTGATGTCCTGATCCCTCCAAGGTGTGAGCAAGGATGTCTGACTCTCCTGCACACTTTACCACACCCTGTGTTGTAGGATTCTTCAGGAGGGCTTCACGGGATTGACCTTAACTTTAGGAACGTTGCCTGGAGAAGCCCATGGAGGGAGGAGCCTGGTAGGCTACAGTCCATCGGGGTCACAAAGGGTCGGACACAGCTGAGCGACTTCACTATGATATTTTCAGGACTTACTGAAAGGATAGTTATTCCTACTGTATTTGCTTTATTTATGGTGATTTTTTGAAACCTGTTCACTTTTCCAGAATGAGACTTTTCCAGACCTGATTGGGGTGGAGCTATCAGGGTTTCCCTCAGCAGACCCCAAGGGGATGTCATAGTACCTTCCTGGAGTTTAGAAAGGACTTGATGGCCTGCAGTTAACATCTTTTCTAGCTGTATCATGTTCTGGCTTGTGCTTCCCAGGGCTGCTCAATGTTTGATATTCAAAAGGTGGATATTCCTTCTATGTTTACAGAATTGACAGCTAAACATAGAGGAAAATCCACATTTTAAGTATCTAAATTTGCTTTTGAGACATTTCTGCACACAAGACCTGCCCCCCCATTGAAGAGAGAGGAAGGTTAACTGTCTCCCCTGAACACAACCACACACACACACACACACATGCGCACACACGCACACACACACACGGAGGGAGTGAATGCACTCCACCTCCTCCCCCCTTAGTGATGGGACAGGCGACCTTCCTGGCCGCCAGCTCCAGAGGCTCGTGCCTAGTGGACCTGTCCTGTGGTATCTCTGTTTTTGACGGGCTGTGCTCAGATTCATGATTTCCGGGACTAAATCCTTCTTTGGTATTTAAAAGGTGGATATTCCTTCTATGTTTATGATATTTATGGTTAAACATAGAGGAAATTCCACGTTTTCAGTATCAAATGCTGCTTGGAAACTTTCCTGGACTGAAATCTCCATCAGGGGAGCCAGGTGGGGCTAAGCCCCTCCAGGGTAAGTGGAAGTTGGTGGACCCCAGCACATGTGATCCGTTCCTGGCACATGTCTGTGGACCACCCGCTTGTCTTGGGGAGACCCTCCCGCCGAGCAGCCAACTCGGGGGGAGGGGCTGGGGTCCCGGTTTCTCCAGGGCAGCTCAGCAGTTTTTGCTATGTGTCTTTCATTTCAGATGGATCGTGCCTAGGGTGACGCTTCCTGGGATCCATCCTCTTTGGTATTTAAAAGGTAGATTTTCCTTCTATGATTACGGGTTTCGTGATTAATCATAGAGGAAAATCCACATTTTCAGTATCAACTGCTGCTTTGGAGACGTGATTGGGACTGACAGGTGGGCAGGGGCAGGAGGCAGGGCTGAGCCCCCAACCCGGGTTAGTGGAAAGGTGGTGGGCTGCAGAGTAGGCGCTTCCTTCGTGTCCGATGTCTGCTGACCATCACCTTTAGAAGCCCCCTCTCGCTGAGGAGCGCACCAGCCAACGAGGCCGTGGCGTGTGGCCGCAGTTCTACCACAGGACTGGACACAGCTTCCCTGGCCATCTTGCTTCCATTTTCGGTAAATCACGCACGCAGGTCCCTCCCAGAACTCCGTCTTTCTTTGGTATTTAAAAGGTGGATATTCCTTCTATGTTTACGTGATTCATAGATAATCATAGAGGAAAATCCATGTTTTCAGTATCAAATGCTGCTCTGGAAATGTTTCTGGAAGAGACTGGAGGGCCAGGCCCACCCCCGGGCCTGGGCAGGGGGAAGGTTGGTGGGTGGATGGCATGCCGTGTCTTAGTTAAGGACGGACACCTGGGGTTCACCCATACTCGGGAACCATCTCTGGCCGAGCAGCCCACTCGGGGAGATGCACACTGTGGGTCTCTCGTCCGCCCATCCGTGGAGGCTTGTCCACCCGACGTGACTTTCATGTTTGATGACTGAAGCACAGATTGGAGTTCTCCTGGACAGAATCCTTCTTTGGTATTTAAAAGGTAGATTCTCCTTCTATGAGTACATTATTTACGATTAATCATAGAGGAAAATCCACGTTTTCAGTATCAAATGCTGCTTGGAAACCTCGGAGGATGCGCCACCACCATCAAAGAAGGAAGGGGGTGGTCAAGGGTCTCCTGTGCTCGGTGTGAGGTGTGAGGTGTGCCGTTCAGCTGACTTGCCCTCGGTCTTGGCATGCAGTCCTGAGACTGCTCTCGGGGTTACTTTGAGTCTGAATGAATTTTGTTCTCTGTGTGTTTGCCATGTTTATATAGCATTTTCCAGAGCCCCCTGTTCTGCAGAAATCTTACCTGAGGGTCAGAGTTAGGAGGGGGCCCTGGTGGAGGTACCACTGCCAGGATGCGGGATTCACCCACGGCCAGGAACTCTGCCCACAGCCCTGTGTTGCCTGCCCACTAACCCTGCCTGTCCAATCTGTCTGTCTTAGACTCACTCCTGGAGCAGAGGCTAGCCCTGCCACAGTGCGAGCGGCTTTCCTACCAGTAGTGGTATTTGCTGCTTGAAGAGAGATCCTTCTTGGGTTTGCATTGATTGTCATGAACATGCATAGGGCAATCTCTCTGAGAAGCGAGTGCCTGCCTGGGAGGGCTTCTTGGAGAATCAGAGGTCAGGACCACCACAGGGTAGGCAAATGCATGCTGAGCACGGTGTATGCGCCTCTATCTTGCTGTCTGTGACCTGGCCTCTCCTCCTCTTCATCCCCTGCATCCTCCCAAGAACTTGGTGGAAGAGATGATGGCTTTGAAGAGGATGCGGTGGTTTTCTGTTCAGTTTGGCATGTGTCTTCCTTGGTGGGAAGATTGCTTAGTGCGATGCTGAAGCTGCCATGAGCTATCACTCTGGCCAGCGTCCCCAGCCCTGATGCCAGGCTCTGGAAGGAGACCTCGAGGTCAGTGTGTCTCCCAGATATGAGGAGAGAAGGCTCGACAGCAAGTCAGGGTCTGGCTCATCCTTGACCCATCTGGTCTACCCCATGGACTGTATCCCGCCAGACTCCTCTGTCCATGGAATTCTCCAGGCACGAAGACTGGAGTGGGTTGCATACTCTTCTCCAGGAGATCTTCCTGACCCAGCAGTTGAACCCACTGCTCCTGCAGCTCCCACATGGCAGGCAGATTCTTTACTGTCTGAGCTACCAGGGAAGCCCCACCCACTCTATACACTCAGGCTATTCTTGGGGTGACTTCTGGGTTTTAATGTCCTTTTGAGGGAAGGGAGTGGGTGTAGCTGCTAGTCTAGAGGAAAGGAACCGGGTAGCCCTGAGTGCCATATTTTATGGTACTTGCCCTGGGACCATAATCCCAGTGTTCTCTTAGTCCATAATCCTCTTCTTGGCCTCATAGCTAGTTGGGATGGGAGGATCCTGGGATGTCTGATGTCATTATCTGTTCCATTGGAGAGAGTTGGCCCCTGGGGCTTCCTTTGTCCTTTAGTGAATCTTGCCCTAGATGAGTGCTTTTGAGTGGCAGCTCGGGTGACTTTCTGGACACAGCATCAGCTGCGGGTGGAGGGATGCTGACCTTAGTGCTGCCGCATGGGTTGTGAGTGAGGAGCAGGTCATGGGCTGCATTGCTTTCCTCTTCTGCTTTTGCTTTTTAGTGACGCATGTGATTGTGTCTTCTAACCCCTGGCAGCCCACCTGTCACCAGGGGGGCTTCCTGTTGGGAAAGACTTTGGGTGAAGGGCGGTTGTGCAGGCTCTGAAGGACCGTCAATCATCTGACTCCTGCTGTCGAGTTCTGCAGGACAGCACTGGCTTTGGGAGGCAGTCCTGTCTTGGGGAGATGCTGGGGAGCCCAGCCATCCCAGGGCCGGGTCTCAGCGCGCAGGGGCGGGGTCGCCACCGGCTCCTCCCCCTTGGTCTCGGGGCCTGCAGGAGGCGAGCCCCCTCTGGGGAGGCTGCGGCGTGGTCCTCATTGGAGCTGCACTTTGGTACTTGAAGAGAGGATACCCTTTGTATGTTCACTTTATTAATGGCGAATATACAGAGGGAGACTCTTATTTGCGTATCAAACTCTGACTGGGAAGGCGCTCGGACCCAGCTCCACCTTCTGGATGGAGACCCTGTTGTCGGCCCCTCGCAGGTATGTCCTTGCTTCCCAGGCCTAGATGTGGGCTCTGGGCATGACGTCAGCCCCAGGTCCTCCTCTGGGGGACTCCCCAGAGGCCGCGCCAGGCTGGTGGGGGACAGCAGTGGCCTTTTGTGCATGTTGTCTGTTGTCTGTCCTGAGTCTAACGGTGATTTGCTCTTTTAAAGGCACGTGGACCTGCCCTTTGTCACTACCAAGTCCCACCCTGGAGGCTTCCCGGTACCATGTCTAACTCAGAAGAGACCTTGATGTCAGACCCTTGTGAAGGAGACGCCTGAGTGATGGTGGACCACAGGGCTATGGCTTTATTTATGATGGTTCCAAGCAGGATGGACCGACACCTGCGAGTGCATCCCAGGGGGCTTCCTAGAGGTGGCGCTCACTCAGGGGAAGAGGCTGAGGTTTGCTGGCCAAGGCTCCTCTTCTGTGGATGGACAGCACCCTCCTGCTCACGGTCTCAAGATGAGTCTGCAAGAACTCTTTCTGTTTGTGATTCGTGGTTCCAGTCCTGCCTGGAGAGAGTATGCTCCATAGGAAGCACCCAGCTCTGGGGAGGAGCATGGGTGCCATCACCCTGGGCCAGGTACGTGGATGCTGAAGGTCAGAGGGCAGTGCTCCTGTCTCCAGCTGTGTTCTCCAGTCCTCTGACCTTCAGCATCCCGTTCATCTCTAGGATGACGGCTAGAAGACGAGGGCTCAGGCTCTGTGTTTGTGGAGACGTTTCTTGGGCTGTGTAACCATCCACTTGGTGTACAGCCTGACCACCGTGGGGGTGCCCAGGCCCTGAGGCCAGCATCGGGGAAGACGTATTGCCGTGGCCCCGTCGAGGAGAGCGAGTGTCGTCTGCAAGAGGTGGGTGCCTCCCCCTGGGGGATGAGCTAGGTTTCCTGCTCGCCCGTGGCCTTCCGTTTCTACTCCTCCCGCAGGGCCTCCTTGGGGTTGAGGCTGCCGTGGGGAGCTGGTCGTGGTCTGCTGAATCTATTTCTCTGTGGTATGTGGAGTTAGACTCCTTTTAAATGTCGATTCTCCTAGCATGACTTCCCGGTGCGATGCCAGCCTCCGGTAGGGCATGGGGAGTGTGGAGAGGAGGCCCCTGTGGGAGGTATGATGGTGACCATGGGGCCTTGACTTCATCCATGATGTAAATTCACCCAATCCCCTCACCCTGGGTGCGTAGTCAGGAGTACTTCCTGGAGGAGGTGTCCGTGCTGGTTCTACCTCCAGCGTCATTCTGCAGAAAGCAAGAAGCTAGCTGAGCTCTGGGCATGCTCTGGAAGGCTGTGGGGTTGATCTTTTCAGGAATACACCCTGATTTGGAGTGATTCCTGAAAATTATATTGAGGTCAGTGAAGGGGCACTGGCTTCTGCCCATCCCCAAGCTGGGATGGAGAGCGGTCCAGCAGGCACACACCTGGCAGGCGGTGTCTGCCCCCTGGTCTGCCAATTCTGCATCCCCCACCCCCTCCCTAGGATGTTTCCCGGGAGATGAGGCCAGCTCTGTGAACAGTAGCGATGGACCTGCCCAATGCTACTACCGTTTGGTACTTAAAGCGAGGTTGCCCTTTGTATATTCGGTTTTTTGGCATAGAATATACAAGGGCAAGCTCTCTGTGAGTATCAAACTTTGGACCCAGTCCACATGCAGCAAGGGATTCGGTACGTGTGTGCATGACCGTGTGTCCAGTGGTGTGTGCAAATGGCTTCAGGGTCACCATTTGGCAGAGGTGACATGTCAGGCACACGGCTGACTTTAGAGAAGTTGATGGGCCCTGGGGAGTGACACCCTCCTGGTTCTGCGTGGGGTGGGAGCGGGGGCGGTCAGGAGGCATGCATTCTGTGTGTACGGCCCGGGCCCCAAGCCAGCCAGGTCGGCCCCGAGCCGGCCAGGTTGGCCCCGGTGTGGGTGGTGGCCGCATCATCACTGCACGTGTGTGCTGGGTGCCCGTGAACTGACGCACTAACCCTCAGCATCTAATCTGTCCCCAGGACTGTGCCCTGAAGACGCTCCACGCCCTCCCCAGGCAGTGGCTTGCCCTCCCGTGCTAACCTTTGGTGCTTGGAGAGTGGTTATCCCTGTCCTGTTCGTTTTATTCATGTCGAATCGTACAGGGTCATCCACTTTTTCAGTATCAAGAGCGCAGACCGTAGAGTCCGATTTCCTGTGTTTGGATCCCGCCTCTGACACTTACTAACCGGGCAACCTTGGGCAAGGATATTTCATCGTGCCGTGCCTGCTGTGTTGTGTGGAAGGGGGGCCGGAGGGGTGTGGGGGGCTGGGTGAGTTAATACTTGTACATGGCTTAGAGCAGAGTCACAGCTGAGACACCGCATGCTAGGAAACGCTCGGTAATGGTGATGCGATTATCAGAATTTCCCCTCGGCATTTTGGAGTGGTGTTGATATGTGGGCACCAGGTCACCCTCAGGTATGTGTGTGGATGCTTGAGCCCACTGCGTTCAGTTGAGGTGGCTCAGGCTTTGGAAGTGCAGCCACTAAGCCCTTCTCCTGATGCCATTCGGAAAAGCAGGGTACGGTGGGGCCCTCGGCTGTGACCGTGGGCCACCAAGAGCGTTGGCTCCAGGGAAGGTGGACAGTCCTTGGCCATCTGCCCGAGCCGCCCTCTGCAGGATGCTAGGGCGCGCAGCAGTGCAGTTCCGCCTCCCTGGCACCTGGAGACACATGGTCCAGGATGCATGTGTGTGTATGTGTGTGTGTATGTGTGTGTGTGTGTGTGTGTGTGTGTGCTCAGGTTGGCTGAGTTGCATTCTTGAACCTAAGACCTGGAGGTGCCAGTGTTCCTGTCCACGTCACTGTTTCATACTTGAGGAGAAATTATCCTTGGTGTGTTCACTTTATTTGGGATGAATCATACAAGGACAATTTCTTTTTGAGTATCAAATCCTGCCTCTGCCGACTTCCTGAACCCCATGACGAGTTCCATAGAGGTGTGTGTCAACCCTTTGGGGAGCTCCTGCCTGGCTGCAGACTGAGGGACCTGCAGCTGGGGGACCACTGCTCGAACTTTCAGAAATATAGTGGTGGGGCCAAGCTTGGCCAGGGGCCACCGGGCTTCCTGGTACTGTCTCGACCTGCATTGGTCATGGGTGTGTGTGATGAGTGACCCAGCACTCAAGGCTCATCACATCCTGCTTCTTGAAGTCACAGCTTGGACATGAAGGCAACTTTAGGATCAAGTCATTGCTGTCAGCTTTCCTGTCCCTTGCCTGAGGACGTGAGCAACCGCCGAGCAGGTGGCCGACTCTGTGTGAAACTGACCCACTAACCCTCATTGTTTGGACCACCTGAGAAAAACCTTCTGGAAAGGACACTGACCTTGGGGAAGATGCCAAGTTCTTCTGGATGGCACAGTTCGCTGATGCTTAAAGAATGGTTGTCTGTAGTATGGTCTCTGTATTTATGGTGATTAGTACCGGACAACCATTGTTTTAGTATCCAAATGTCCTGATGTGCTTCAGTTTTTCTTGAGGATGGTGCTGAGTTCAGCAAGAGGACACGGGGGCCTAACTTACTACGGAGCATGTTTTTGTCGATGATCCCTGACAACTAATTCAGTGACCTGGGCATGCAAGCCTGCAGCATGATGCCCCTTGAACTAACACCAGTTTTGGGGTGGACATACAGTTCGGGTGCTCAGGGCCGTTTGGAAGATGCTGGTAATGATTCCTCTGTCTTTCTCTTTTTGTTACTCAATCTCAGCCATGAGGAATTCCTGGAAGAGAGACTGCTGTCAAACATCTCTCTAGGCAGCTGGAAGATGGACTGGGTCATTTGGTTTTCCTGCCCCCTGATCTTTGGCATAAATCTGAGCATGAAGGTGTCCTAGAGAAGACGCAAAGTTAAGGAAATCACAGGCCATTTCCTGCCACCGCTACTAAGGAGCTATCTATTGAATGTCCATCTTATGGCTTTGTGCATAAGCCATAAGACACGGCACGGCTGTGTGCCTGTTATTGGACCCACTTCATCTTAGAGACTCTCCCATGAGACATGTTATTGTTCAGTTGCTAAGTCGTGTCTGACTCTTTGGGACCCCACGGACTGCAGCACACCAGGTTCCTCTGTTCTCCACTCTCTCCTGGTGTTTGCTCAATGCTGTCTAACCATCTCATCCTCTGTCACCCCCTTCTCCTTTTGCCTACATTCTTTCCCAGCGTCAGGGGCTTTTCCAATGAGTCAGCCCTTTGCATCAGGTGGCCAAAGTATTGGAGCTTCAGCATCAGTCCTTCCAATGAATATTCAGGGTTGATTCCTTAGGATTGACTGGTTTGATCTCTTTGCAGTCCAAGGGAACACAGACCCTGGGATAAGACATTCTGGTCAATGGCACCTCTGGGGTGTATGTGCGTGCACGTGTATGTGTTTGTGTGTGTGTGTGTGTGTGTGTGTGTGTCTGTGTGTCTGTGAACTGTCAGCTAGAGGGGTGTTCCTCAAACTCTAATATGCTTCTCAGATTTTCATCACCTAGGGATCTTGTTAAAAGGCAGATTCTGATTCAGGGACCAAGATTCTGCATTTTTAGCAAGTTCCCAAGTGATGCTAATGCTTCTGGTCGGTGGACAACACTCGGAACAGCTCAGGGCTGGAGAGGATGTGCTTTCTTTGTGATGTGTGTCCCCTGCGCCCAACCTTCCACATCGTGAGAGCACTTTCCAGGCCGACACAGCGCTCCTCGGTTCGTGCGCAGTGGTTATCAGCCCCTGGCTCGCTCACGCATAAATGTCATGAGATGACTCTCCCTTAGAGTCAAATTCCACCTCCCAGGGCTTCCTGGATACAAGACCCTCGCCGCAGAGAGACCACCAGTGTCAAGGCTCATCAGGCACTGGACCATCTGCGGTATTGATGCCTGGGACTACGAAATTCTGGAATCATCCATTTCCAGTCAGCCCGAAGCAGCAATCCTGGGCCAAAGCCATCTTTTGGGGGGCCCCTATCCTGGGGATCCGTGATATGCTTCGTTTTATCAGAAAAGGTATTATCACGATGGCTTTGCCTCACCTGTGACGCACATCCCTTGGGTGTCTTCTTGGCATCAAATCCCGCCTCCCAGGAATCCCTGGAGGAGCTCCCGTTGTCGCCGCTGTTGTCCTTGTCGTTGCTGTCTTTAGGATCGAACCTGCTTTGGGAGTGTCTCCGAGCACGGTTCCAGCTCTGGGGTGTCGAGGCCGAGTGCAAGCCCTGGGACCCAGGTATGGGGGATACGTGATTGATGCCCACGTGTGGGCTTTTTTTTACAGGATCTGAGTTCCCAGCTCTCTGAGCCTTGGATTCAGGTCTTCCTAAGAAGAACCTTCCGGAGCCAGAGACAACCGACACTGGGGAAGAGGCCATGGTTTTCGTTTCAGAACTGTTCAGGGATATTTGAGGAGAGGTTATCCGTGCTATGTTCGCTTGGCTCATCATGAATAATACATGGTTAACCTCGCTTTGAATATCAAACTCTGCCTCGAGGGCCGCCCGCACAGGAGACGTGAGAGCGTGTGCCTGGTGTGAGCTGTGACCCCGGGGCCAGCCGTGGAGTGGAAGGCATGCTTCCTGGAGGGAGGCTGGCTTGGGGACGGGCCCGGGCTCACTTTGCAGTGCTTTTGCAGTGAACTTGGTGTGTTTCTCTGATTGGGACAAGGTCGCCCCCACTTTCAGTCCAGCCTGCCTGTGGGTAAGGGGCTGAGACAGGGCTCTTGCGTCCGTGTGCCTGCAGGGCTGGTCAGTGGGGGCCTGATGGCTGAGCTTCTCCCACAGCGAGAGCTCTCCCCAGCCCTGACCATCCAGACCCAGACTTGCCCTTTGCAGGGCAGCTTCCTGGAGGCTACACCGTCCCCTTTGGAGAGTATGTGCTTTCTGCTCCCCCGGGACCTTCCAGGAGAGATCGGGCCCTTCACCAAGACTCCTCTGAGGGCCATCTGTTTTCAAGGGTCAGGTCCCACCCAGGCTGGCTCCCTGGACATACGCAGTCGCATTGGTCTCCCCAGGTGTACGAAAGGCAGGCCCACCTCTGCTCGCTGTGCTGACCCCACAGGTCCACTTCCTGTCCAGGCAGATTTCCCCGAGGCGCTGCTGGCAGGGCTTGCAGAGTTCCCGTCCCCCCAACTTGGCACACAAAGAAGCTGGTGGGGCTGCAGCCCCTTCCCTCGAGAGGAGGACTGCCCAGTCGACATCTCTCTAGCCCTGCTGCTTGCACGCAGTGCCCTCTCTGAGACTGGATCCCCTCTGCTTATGGGGATAGGAGGCTGACCCAGACCCCTCGTTGGGTGGAGGATGGGGGCCCCCGTGACCCGCTGCCTCCAGAGTCCAGACCATGTGGACCTCTGAGGGCTCCTGAGAAGCCCTGTGCTCCGGTCTCTGCGGCTTTCCTGGCCAGCCTGGCGGAGTCTTTCACGGCTTCAGTCCAGCACCCACTGGTGACCCCAGCCTCCCAGTAAGAGAGCTGTCCGCCTCTCAGGTACGTGACTGCAGAGCTGCCCTCCAGGGTGTGCCGCGAGGATGGACACGGCCCCCGTCCACGAACCCGAGAATGCCTTCCACCCTCAGTGACGCCCAGGAGTGACCCAAGCTGGGGAGACGGGACGCCGATGCTGGCATCGGCGGCAGCGCGGGCTCCGTTGGGCACTCACCCGTCGTCTGTGGTGGAGGTTCTGGTACCACGGAAGACTGCGTTGTGGGGCTCCACCTTCAGGTGGGGATATATGGTGGCCCAGGTGGGTCCACAGGTGGCCTGTGAGTTCCCCTGGGCCCTCAGAACACACTCGTCCATAGGGGATTTGGGGGACCGGGCCTTTTCGGGACTCAGGTCCACCCCGTCTCCCTCGAAGAGAGAGTTCGGTCTGGGAGTGTGGTCTTTATGGCTGACCGTTCCTTCAGCTCTGGGTACCCCTAATCTCTCCAGGATGAGTTCTTGGAAGCCACCTCTGATCCAGAGAAAGGTTGTGGCTCTTGGTACCAATCCTGAGTCTAGGGAGAGCTAGGGATGCCCCTGACCATTGGCATCTTAGTCTGGGTACACGAGGAGGCACCTGCTCAGGTGTGGTCCACGACAGGGTCCCTCTTCACTGCTTGCTCGGTCACACCCTGCCTGGACCTGATTCCCCCTTCAGGAAGGAAGTACCTCCCACGACTCTTGAAAGAATGGCCCGTCTCAGACACTGGGCCTTTGTTAGGATGAAGCCCCCCTTGCCCCCCACCCCGTCCCCCAGCTGGAGCACTGAGGTCTTAAGTGCTTAGCCCCCAGGGCTGAGCGTCGGTGGGGTTCACAGTCTGTCATCACAGCCTGTGTGGCTGATCACATCCGAGCTGCTGTTTTGCAGGACGAGCCCCCACCTGGAGAGATGCTCCACCAGGACTCCAACCTGAGGGCAGGGCCCGGTCCGTGATAGGGGAGCGGACGGTTGATCAGAGAACATACATTTTGTCAATGATGTATGTCAACTGATCCACAGTCCCTCCCTATCCAGTCACTTCTCAGGACAGACTTGAAGAAGAGGCGCTGCTTCCTCCTCCATGCTAGTACCTGTCCCTTGAAAAGACCTTCTCCTGCTGCTTGGCTCTCTTTATGCTCTCTCTGAGTGGCTCTCTGTGTGGCTCTCTCTGAGTCACATCAGGGAAGCTTTGTTTCTCAGTATTGATCTTGGCTGGAACGCTTGCTGAGAAGAGCTGCTGGCTTCCACCCCTTTCCAGGGGACAGGAATGCATGGTTGGCTTTCTTTACAAAGGGCCACACCCAATCCCCCCAACCCCCAGTCCCCAGTTCATCCTTAGGAGGATTAGCTGCAGGCAAGGCAGACTCTGGTGAAGACACGGTCCATCAGCGTTAGCCTTTGGTACTTGAAGAGTGGTTATCCCTGCTGTGTTCGCTGTACTTGTGACGAATCATACAGGGACATCCAGTTTTTCAGTATCAAATACTGCTCTGGAGGGCTTCCCCGACAGCACCCCACCTTCCAGGAGGAGGTCTTGGTTTTCGTGCCCACCCGAGGTATGTACGTGGCTAGTGGATCACAGTGCAGGTGCATCTTTTAAGGTGCTTGTCACTCACTGCCCCCGAGGCCGGAATCGAACCTAGGCAGAAGGCCGCTGCCTAGTAAGGCTGTGATTTCTGGAAGGGATGTTGTCGTTGATTCTGAACCCGTCTGAAAGATTGACCCCTGAGAATCTCGTCCACACAGAACACCTGCCACCTGTCCCAAGAGAACCAGCTGCTGCTGCTGCTGCTAAGACACATCAGTTGTGTCCAACTCTGTGCGACCCCATAGATGGCAGCCCACCAGGCTCCCCCGTCCCTGGGGTTCTCTAGACAAGAACACTGGAGTGGGTTGCCATTTCCTTCTCCAGTGCATGAAAGTCAAAAGTGAAAATGAAGTCGCTCAGTCGTGTCTGACTCTTAGCAACCCCAGGAACTGCAGCCCTCCAGGCTCCTCCGCCCATGGGATTTCCCAGGCAAGAGTACTGGACTGGGTTGCCATTGTTTCCTCCCAAGATAACCAGACCTTTCATAAAATGAATCTCTGGAGACCATCTGGAGAATGAAATCCTGGAGACCATGCCCTACGACGGTATGGGGTGATACTGTCTGATAACCTAACTGGTCATCCTTATGGTATTTGCTCCAGGAAAGACTTTGCGATGGTCCACTCTTGCCCGGGAAGGCGTTCTGGAAGCAGTACCAACCTGGGGAAGACGTGTTGGCATGGCATCTTTCCAGTACATGTGCAGAGTGAGTTAAACAGAGTCTCATTTCTGTCTCTGGTGGGTCGCACTTGGCTTCCTCTCCCATAAGACCCAGCCCTTTGGATAATCGCTTTGCGGAAGGGGTGTCTGCTTGGACCATGATACTTTTTCAACGGGGCGCTTTCTCTGCATTGTCAGATTCTCTTGTGATGAGTGTAGCCACTTTGCTGATGCACTTTTCATCAGTCGATGAATCCATGAGGAGCGTCATTCCACAAACTGTGATACAGCGTACTATCTGCTGGGTGATTCTAGACCTTAGCTGGGTCTGCTCAGCTGAGCACAGTGAAGTCCTCATTCACGTGAGCTTGACAGTCTGGTGGGAGAGACGGAAGGTCAGAGCCAAGCGGTGTCGTCCTATGCACTGTAGAGTTAAGAAGCAGAGGAGAGCAGGTTAGGCCGTGAGGCAGAGGCACGGTGGCAGAGACGTTTGTGTTCAGTGCAGGGTCTGGGAAGGCGTCTCTGGGGAGGGGAAGTGGAAACGACGTGGGTTTGGGAGTCAGATTTTCGGGAGTAGCTCGGGGCACGTGAAAGCTCCCTGGCATCTTTGAGGAACAGCAAGAAAGAAGGAAGGGCTGGAGTGGACCGTGGGTGAAAGAGGCAGCCTCTGAGGCTTGGGCACCTCCAGATTTTATTCTGAGTGTGATGGAAACTACGGGTGGACTCTGGGTGGGGAGGGAGGTGTGGTCTGTCTTGAAATGGTCACTCTGACCACAAGGGTGCTGATAGAGAGCCCACGTGGACGGCTGTTGTACTGATCTGTGAGTTGCTGAGGGAAGCTAGGAAGAGGACAGGAGTCTCCACAGGAAGAACATGGGAGGTCCCACGGGTGGAGCCAGCAGACCCAGGGATGGGCTGGATGAGCCCAGCCAGGGTCAGGAGTGACAAAGTGGGGCAGGGGGTGGACCAGGGGTCTACAGGTGTGACCACTGCTGAACTGGGGCTCTGGAGTTAGTCAGTCCCAGGAGCTTTGGGAGAAGTGTCATTACCAGTATTGCCAAGATCCAAGCGGAGGCAGTGACCATGGGGCTTGAGGGTCAGGTGGGATGTTGGCAGAGGCAACTGGAGGTGAGGCAGCCTCCAGGCCAGTGCTAGAGAGCTGGGGGCAGCATCGCTGGGTGGGCATTACCAAGAAGGAGGTCGTGGGTGGGCATTACCAAGAAGGAGGTCGGGAGGTGTTCTGGGAGGGGGATGGCGAACCAGAAAGAGGACCTGGGTGGCTGTGATCCAGGCAGCGGGCAGTGAGGTCTGATGAAAGCGCTGTGAGCTGAAATTTTAAAAGGAAAAGAGAAGAATGGTCTGGAGGTGAGGCTGAGCCTGGAGGCCATCTGCCCACTGTAAGCCTCCCATGTAGGAGGTGGCAGGGTGCAGATGGCCCTCGGTGGTGGACAGTGAATCCCTGCGGAGAAGTGGGGACATGGTGATGAGTCGCGGCTCCAAATGTGGAAGGACTGTGGGGCGTGAGGACTGGGAAACTGAACCTGGTCCTACTGGTCTCCAGTTGTTGGGGAGAAGGTGGTGACCTTTGATGCCAGCTTTCTGGGAATCGTGCTCCTGGGTGGTTCATTGGGATGAGACAAGCAGTGGGATGGTGGGGTGGGAAGGGAGTTGGGTTCTCCCGGGGACTTTTGAGGGGACCTCAGGGCCCTGGGCTGGGCAGACTCTTCAGGAGCCCCCCGTGGTGGCTCTTCTGGAACTCTCCTCGTCTGGTAGACCCCACAAGTCCCATGAAGGAGCTTGGCCAGTCCTTCGATGTGCTTGATAGGAAACCAAGTGTGCTGTGCTGAGAAGTCCAAGGTCCCTATTCTGAAAGCCCAGGGTCCACACCCACACGGAAGGTCCTGAGCTGGGACAAGCTGGCACTGCGAAGCCCCTCTCTTCTCGTTTCTGAGCCCTGCCCCAGAAGACTTGGGAATGCCATCACCGCTCCAGGGAAGGGGCAGGCAGGGCGTCAGCCCCACTCCAGGGAGGTAAGTGGCCAGCCGCCTGCACCCCAGTGTGTTTTTGGGACACTCGTCGTCCATCTCACTAACATTCCGTGTCCCATCTGCCCACAGGACCTCAGTCGGAGGTTGCGCCCCTCGGAGAAGTGGAAGGGGACCCCGCTCTGTCTTGCCTCTGCCTTTCTGTGGTACTTGAAGAGAAGTTGTTCGTGGTGGATTCGCTTTACTTATGACGAATCATTCACGGACAACACTTTTTTCAGTACCAAATACTACCTCTAAGGATGCCCACCCCGGATGGGACGGCCACTCCAGATGAGAGGACTCGGTGCTCTTCGTGGAAGATGCGACTGGCTGGCCGGCCGGCCAGGGCCGCGGGCTTGTCCGAGCTGTAAGTCCTCTGGGCCCCTCGCCTGGGTGTCCTCCTGCAGGAGGCCTTCCCAAGGGCCTCTCCCACTCTGGGGAGACAGCCTTGGTTTTCTCATCAGTGTCACTTCCCGAGACGTCGAGGAGCGGCTTCCTGGGCCCCAGGCCACCTTCCCGAGGAGACCCTGGTGTCAGCACCGTTCAGGGTGTGTGACTGGTTGACCCGAGGGGCAAGCACTCCGTTCACCCTCTGGGCCGCCTCGTCACCAACCCTCAGCACCAACCCCACCTGCCTGGGAGACGCGGAGAAGGTCCTGCAGACTTTGGGGACAGCGGTGGACGTGCGCTGGCGGCTGCTCTGTGGATTTGGACAACCATGGCGGGGAGAGCGCGTGGACTTAAAAAGTGATAAGTCGTGGTGGTGGCATCTGCGTCATGGCCACAGCCTCCTTGAAGTGCTCCTGGGACCACGCGTTACTTTCCATTGAGGGACCAGAAGCCAGTGGCCAGCTTCTGTTGGGGGTGTGTGACTGTTCCCTGAATACATACTTACCGATTAGATCTCATACCTGATCCTCTAACTCCTGGCCTCCCATCTCTCCACAGAGGTGATGCCCACGTGGGGAAGTAGCCACGGTTCAACCATCACAGGATTCGAGGGGCCACCGTGATGTGCTGACGTGACGATGGCAGTGAGGTGGCAGCCCTCCTGGTCCAGGAGGACGAGCGGGAGTCACCCCTGCTTAGGGTAAGTGCGTCTCGGGTGAGCATGCCATGAATGTGCTCGCATGTCACTCGGCCCACTACCCAAGACTGTTCCACCCCTTCCTTACAGGCAGCCACCTTGGCAGGACAGGCAGTGGATTTCCCACAAGTGTTCACTTATGGTACTTGAAGAGAGGCTGGCCGTGATGAATTCGATTCATCAAAGCGAGTCATACACGGCTCTCCTCTCTTTTAGTGTCAGATTCTGCCTCGGAGGGCTTCCCAGGCCAGTGCCGCTTCCAAGGTAGGTGCCTGGATGGCTGAGCCCACATGTGCTTTCCTGAGAATGCCTGCTTTGCTGATGCTAACCCCTGCTCACCCTGAGGCAATTTCCTGGGGTGCTGTCAACTTTAGGACAAGCAAGCGAGGCTGCAGGAATGCCCTAATTAAAAATATTGTATGTGCATATATATTACAGTACACATGGCTAACCTAGAAGGGGCGCCTAGAAGCATCTTTCATGGGTCAGCTGTCAGGATAGAGGTGAGACCAGGAGGCTCTGTGACCCCTGGTTTACTAATCCTCTGTAGCCTCACACCCTCCAGGGGCCTCCTCTAGGGTGAGGCCAGGTTTGCCGAGGAGGCGGTGGTCTCCCCGCTCTTGCAAACACGCGGTCTTCCGAGGGCTCTGGGCTTCACCGGTGGCGTCTCGCGTGGGGCTGGCTTCTTTGTATTGCTGCGCGCTCCTTGCATGGCCAGCCGAGTGCGGGAGGTGGCGCTGCCGCCCACGGGAGTCCTGGGTCCGTGAACCAGGGGCATGGATTTGACTTGGGGCCTGAGCCAGTTGGTCCTCATCCTCAGCATCCTGTCCGCCCCAGCGGCCACTCCCAAGCTGCCCGGGCCGCGTGGATGTGGGAACGCCGCCAGCAGTGCCGCCTCACGGTGCTTGGAGGGAGGTTGTCCGTGGTGAGTTCGCATTATTTAATGATGCCCAATACACGGTCGATCTCTTTTCGGTATCACATTGCACCGGGCATCTACTCGGAGCTGGTGGGGATGCAGGGAAGACACCTTCATGTGGGTTCCATGCCGGTATACTCGAACGTGCAGTTGGCCCTGGAACTACCAGAGAGGTGCCGCTAGCATCCCCATCCTCAATTCGTGGATGACCATACGATTTAGGTTTAAGACCCAAGTGATCGGGGCAACGGGGATGTCCATGATGCTTCTGGAGAATCTGGGGTTTCTAAAAGAAAAACAAACCAAAAACCCAGTGGATAGTTCCCTTCTGTTTTAGTATTATCTCCTGTCCTGGAGAGGAGGACCTCTGAGCCATGTTGGCAAAGTCAACGGCGGGGGAACCAGTATTAGTATATTTTCTGGGCTAAGAAGGGATAAATCATTGTATCTGTTGACCTGGAAGTCCTACCAAATTTGAGGACAGAGGGCAGTGCTAGTTTCAATTTCTTGTTTTTCATTTTTAAATGACTAATTATTTTACATTGTTACCATAAATATAAAAAAGGGTTGCAAACAATTGGACATAAAAATGACACACACTTAACAGTAAAAATTCAAGCCGTGTGGGAAAATGTAAGTTTTTTAAAAAAGGGAGACAATATCCCATCTCTGCAACCCAGAAGTAACCGTCAGGGCTTTAGAAATTTCTAAATACTTGCCCAAGCATATATCCAAATAGAAAGGGAGACAAAGTGAGACACATATATTTTACCAATATGTAACTTTTGTTAAAATGTTAACTGTAATTTTACTAAAGTTTTTTGTTAAAAATGTTAACCATCATGTTACTTTAACATAAAGAATATGCTTAAGAAAATCAGAAGAATTAATAAATATTTCTTGCTCTTCTGAAGTATTAATTCCTCAAAGATCCCTATAAGATTAAGAAAAATAAATGTGTAAAACATGAAATAGTTGGGATCATTACATATTTTTTAACTGTTTTAATTTCACTTGAGGTTCTGAAAGATAAGGAAGTCAGCTCCACCCCCTGCTTTTTTTTAAAGCTATACTGTACAATGTAATTTTCGCATTATAAATATTTGCATTGGGTTCTACAATCACAATTCTTATAGATGTTAAATCACAGTTCTATATTCAAATGGATTCATGGCTGACAACTCGTGTTTTTTCCCCCCTTAAACGAAACCTTCTTTCTTCCTAAGTTTTAATTCATATCTCAGAGTAATTGCTTTTAATTTTAATTCATATCAGAATAACTGTTTCTTCAAGAATGGCTCATGAACACTGCTCAGTCCTTGCACGTCTGGGGACACCTGCCTCTTGTTTATATATACAAGGGACAACTTAGCTAGACATGAAATTCTTAGTCTACTTGCCCCTCAGAACTTTGTAGATGTTGTTCCAGTGTCTTCTCCACTTCGTATCATAATAGCTTTTAAAATATGAATTCTCTACATACCTCTCGCTTAGCTAGATACATATCTTGTGGGCCTTCATGTACTTTGTTAAGGCTTTGGGTCACGGTCTTCTGTGAGGTCTTTCATCTTTGAGAATGTCTAACCACGACTGTTATACTTTGACTCATCTGCTTGTTTTTTCTTCATACTCTTCTGTTTGGCCCTGTGGTTTTCAGTTCTTTTTGTACTTGGAGATGTTGCCAGCACTTGCTGTTCATTTCTCTCAGGTTTCAGGGGAGAAGTGGTACTCTTTGGTGAGTTGGCTGACTCATACTAGTGCTTCCCCTCACGGGTTTTGTAGCTTTTCTGTGAGGTTATCATCGGGGGATTAGCGTTTGTGTGTTTTGAGATTCCCTTTACAACACGATGGTTCTACATTTGCTTTCGTATGGCATCAGGCTTTCAACAGTCGGGACTCATTGGTTGGCTTAAGGAGTCCCATGCCTTATGTCTGGTATAAATGCTCACCACACTTTGGTCCAGGAGCTCGGTTTCTCACAGGGGAGCGCATTCCACAACTTGCATGGAAATAATCTCTCTCGTCACCTCTCGGCCAGGATAGCGTTTTCTGCCTGTCTTCCCCATCCCAGTCCTCCACCTCTTTCCTTCCCCACGTCACGTGTCCTGCTCCTGCTGGACAGGAAGACTGAAGACCCTCTAAGCCTCTAGCGCAGCACCCTTTAGATGCCTCGGGCCAGACTTCTCTCTTCTCTGACAGCGGGTTTCCCTTTCCTTCTTTACAGCTGCGCATTTATCCATCGATTCTGGCCTCGACTTCGTTCTCTCCGTCATTTCCTTTTGTGTGTGGAGGAGAGGGTTCTCTGTTAACTCTTTCGCAGGATCTGACTCAGTCACTGTCTCTGCTCAGTTTCTCTGAATCATATCCCTTCCTGATGAGTCAAGTGAGCTACTTTTTCATTTCAAGGATGTCTTCTTCTAGTATAAGTACTTTTCTGTTCTATGTGTTGGTCTTGTCTTAGGCCAAATGGGCATCTATTATCTCACTGGCGGCTGGCGAAGGGAAAAACCTATGGCCTGGCCCCACGCTGCCACTTTTATTTGGAAGACTCGTTATTGGCCTTTGCACTCTGCCTTCGTGTGTTAAACATGAATTGCACCCAGATTCCCCCTTCTCACTATCCCCTTGCACCTTGGCAGGATGCCTCATTGTAGCGCCACCTTCCGGGATGTGCGTGGAGTCAGTACCGTTTGCTAGGTATGTGAATTTATTTTTAACAATGGAGGATTTTTTTTTTTTCGTCATATTTCTGCTGGTCTCGTAACCCCAAGTATGCATTTTCTCCTTAGGGAGACTTCTTGGAAGTAACCCACCTTTAGAGATGAGGTCGCAGCTCAGGTCAGTGCTATATATCTCGGTATAAAATAAAGTTTGTGTCCCATGCCGTCAGTTTCTTTATGAGCAGTATTGCACCCTCAGCTTCCTTGGAATGAACTCCAGCTTTGGAGGGCTTCCTGGACACGAGGTGTAAGTGAGAAAAGGACCACTGCTGTCAGCTTGGATGCAAATATGGAATGACGCTGTGTTCCCTGCTAGGGTAAATAATGAATTCTTATCCCTTGACCTCTCCACCATGCAATACCCTTGAAAGTGCTTCTTAGCTATCCTGTCAAACAGGCAAAGGTGTTGACGTCTGGGCTACTTTAGGGTCTAGGATGGGACAGTTGAATGAACTCGGGGGTGTGTTTCACTCATGACCTTTTCCACCAGTTTGTTAACACTCAGTATTCCCTCTGTCCTTAGGACTTTCTGGAGGAGGCCAGCTTTGAAGATGAGGCCCTGGCACCTGGTTAGTGCTAATCTGCGGAACTTGAAGATAGGTTATCCGTGTAGCCTTCGCTTTACTTGTGACGAATCATACACGGTTCACCTATTTTTTAGTACCAAATCCCGCCTTGGAGAGCTTCCTGGGGGCCGAGCCCCACTTCGGGGCGCAGGACCTTGGAGTCCGCTCCTCTCCAGCGTAAGTGCAGGGACTGTTGATCACAGTGGGATGGCAGCGCCTGCGGTCTCCTGATGCTCTGTGTCCTGGTCCTCATCCTGTGTGTGTGTGTGTGAGACCGTCCACAGGAAGATGCCTGGAAGTGGTGCCAACATGAAGCAAGACGTGGGGCTTTTCTTACCAGAGATGCTTGGTGGTACTTGAAGAGAGGTCTTCCATGGTGCATTCGCTTTATTCTTTGACGAATCATACATGGTTGACCTTTTTTTAGGTATCAAATGTGGCCCTAAAGCACCGGGAAACTAAAGTCAATGTCTGCACACCTGGATGGATGGTTGAGCTGAGTGTGAGCATGTCGCCCCACATATGTGTCTCCTGTGTCCGCTCACTTCCGTGTGTCATCCACCTCGCGGGGTACTGCTGGTCCACAATGCCGACTTCCCCAAAGAGGCGGCACTTTCATTGCAGATCCACTTCCTGTCTGACAGGAAGTCGTCCCCGTGCGCTCTCTTTGTGTGCAACACGATGCTTTGCTCCTTTTGGTTGCAGTGTGTCCTTCCTGAATGGCTTCTCAGAAGGGGTGCTGATCCCAGGGAAGGGGCAGTGGGGTCCATGCCTGTTTCCTTGACAGTGTGTCGCCAGCATCTTCACTGTGGGTGTCCCATCCGTCCTCAGGCCCGATATCCAGGACACGCCGGAAGCCAGCATCCGAGTCGGGTACTCGAATGGAGGTTGTCCATGGTGTGTTCATTTTATTTATGATGAGTATTACATGGCCAATCTCCTTTCAGTACTAAATTCTTCTTGGGAAGACATCACAAGGGGAAGTTTCAGCAAATGCCTCTCCAGGGTAAGGACGCCAACCGTTGACCTGTGATGAGTGCCTAATGTGTGGCCCATGCCCCTCTGCCCAGAATTCCCAGGAGTGACACTCACTTTCTAGGCGAGACCTTGGTTTTCCTCCCTTCCTTGAAGACTCACTGGTGAATAAAGCATCTTTGGGAAGCCCTTTTTTGGGTATGAGGCCACCTTGGATATGGCACACCTTGTAGGGAAAGGGCCTTCTGCATTATCCCAAGAGGCTGAATGAGTAGAAGGGAATACTTTATGCAGTGTGTTACTACCCCTAACGTATGTGTATCCTCAGGGTGACCTCTGGGAATCAAAGCCAGCAATGGGGAGATGGTGGTGTGTTTGTGGGGGCTGGATGAGTTTCCTCCACAGGGAGAATCAACGGAATCTGAAGATACGTTTCCATGGCTTGATTTATGCATACCTTGTGCAAGATAAGAATCAGTAACGCATTTATTAACACCTTATGTTTGCTAGCTGTGATCTGGAGGTTACTTGATGTGTCACTGCTCTGTGCCTCAGTTTATTCATCTGTAAAATGGGGTTAATGGCCACTCAGAGGGTAGGTATGAAAACTCAGTCATGTGCAAAGGGTGTAGACAGTCTATGGCACGTAGTCAAGCTGGTGCCACTGATTGTCACTGGTTCCTGTGACAATCACCGACATTATGATGTTGTTATTCCACCTTAGATCTTCCTTTCTTGTCCCCTCACCCACTAGACTGTGAGCTTCCTGGAGGCAGAGTCTTTGTTTAGCCTACTGCTGTGTCCCCAGCTATACACAGTGAAGGTGATGCTGGGCGAGTGAATTAATGGCAGGTGACATATTTTCTCCATGAAATGCCCTCCTGGAGGCCTCCTGGGCAGAAGACTGGAAGAAGGACAGTGCTGAGTCCGTGTCTTCCTGGTGACAAGGCCTCCTTGCCCTGCAGTCCTGCCCACCTTGAAGAAAAGCCGCTGGTCTTCAGGTCAGGGATCCTGCGAGCTTGGCGCTGGAAGGACCCTGCCGTGGTCACAAAACTTACAGAGAATGTGAACCAGCTGCTCCCTTCTCTGTTCAGTTGCAGCTCAGGGACCCCTCAGAGGAGATGCTGGCCTTGGTAGGACCTTGCTGTCTGCGCCTCTCCAAGGTAAGGGACCATGCTGCCCCAAGCCTGGGCCAAACTCGTGACCTGTGAGCTCGCGACCTCATCCTCCACTCAGGCCTGGCCTAAGCCAGCTCAGGGGCCCATCCCTCCCCCCAGTGCCATTAGAGCTGGTGCGTGATACCCTTCCATATGGGAAGAAAGAAAAACAAGTATGTTTCGATCACATGCAAGGGGTCCCCTGGATGCAGGGCCAGCCTCCAGAGATAGGACAGTTGGGCTCAGCACCCTGCTAGATGCCCGTGCGTGTGGACGTGCGCAGCTGGACCCTGGAGACAGTGCCACCTCTCCTGAAGAGGTATCTTGGTGCTCAGGCCCTGCTGACGTTTGATCCTTGAGCAGAGGTTGCCCTTGGTGAATTCGCTTTATTTATGTTGAATCACACAAAGGCAACTTTTGTTTGAGTATCAAATCCTGCTTGGGAGGGCTTCTGGGACCCAGTGGCGAGCCCAGGGTGTACACCTCTACCTTCCTTGATCAAGAGCAGACAGTGTGGCTGTGGGTGTCCACACCTGTCCAGTGGGTGAGGATGGATACTGATTGGAGAACACCAGCTGGACTGGTGATGTGGGCCACTCAGGCCCCCGAAGGAGGGTGTTAGTGCTGAATCCGCTTCAGGTCTTACCTCGGACCCTCTGTAATCACCTTTACATCTTACCACTGACCCCAAAGACCTTCTGCCTCTCTGAAGGCACCCTGACCTTGTGACTAGGCACAGAGCTTGTCCTAGGAAATTTTAGGGGCCGTAGCTCCTCATCCTCTCTCTGTTTCTCCCTCTCTCCCTCCATCTCCCCCCCACTGTTCTCAGTTTTCTCCCAGGTTATGAAATGAATAGAGGCTATCAATGTTTCATCCCGTTTGCATTAAACAAGAGCAATGAAAATAACACAAAATAAAATTAAAAACAACCGAAATGGCACACAGCAAAGCAGAGCGTGTTCAACAGACTACAAATTGGCAGAATCCAATTTTCGTGACAGCGTGTCAGCTGCCGCATTTGACCTGGGGAAATAGAACGCTGTAGACATGGCGGCCACATGGTGAAGTTAACGGTGGCAGCCTCTCTAGATAGTGAGATTTGATGTAGATAGAAGCAAGTAGAGGAAATCAAATCTTCGTTCAGATTTTTTAAAGGAAAATAATTGATCCTAATGAAAGTGATGTGGAGAACGTAACAAGGGAAATAAAAGAAATGAAAACAGTTCAACAGCGAAGCCAGGAAAGCTAAACTGGGAATTGGATTAGTTTAATGGAATTCAGTCTGAAAAACAAGCTTTTATGGAAATCAATGTTGGTACAGTTCTCATTAAGATGGTTAAATTCACATGTATTTGGATGGGAATCCGTGGGGTCAGTAGGAAGACGGGGTCAAATCTCAGCATCCTTTACGCACCTTTTCTTTCTTTCTCACATCTGCCCAGAAAGCTTTCCAGAGCGACGTGCTGGCTTGGGAGTGACATGCTGGTGAAGTGGGTGTGTTGTCAACAGAGTAGGTGCCATCTTGGGGACACATATCACCTGGTCTGCTCCCTTGTGCTCTCCTTCCACCCCCTTGTGGGGCTCTGAGTGACAGGCTGACTCTAGAAGTGAGACGTTCCTTGGTCAGTGGGGTCTGGTCCTTCAGGACCACTGTACCCAGTACTGCTGAACACAGGAAGGCCATGACATCCCCGGGTGTGGTGCTTCCTAGGGGCCCGGTGTTGGCACCTTTCAGGGCTCCATGCTGGCCCCACAGACATGCTCCATATTAGTGCTGAATGCCACATGTTCACAAAGGCTGAGACTTATTTGGGAGGTGGTTCTGGAGTTGATGCTTCTGGGGTCAAAACCATTGCTTGGGACCTGAAAAAAAAGATTGTCCTTTGCGGGCAGGCCTCCCAGATGACCAACATGGCGTGGTGAGTCTCTTTCCAGGACAGCCCTCAGCTCGGAGTGTTTGCAGAAGCTCTGCCACCCACAGGAGGTGGCCAGCAGCCGGGAGCCCTCTCCCGGGTAGGTGCAGGCTGCGGCCCCAGGACATGCCCCGGACGTACTGATGATGTAAGTCATCTGGCCCGCTAGCCAGCAGTGTCCAGACGGTCCCCTGAGCCCTTCTGGGAGGCAGTGCCAGCCCTGGGAAAGTCTCAGAAGCGCAGGTCAGTATCCATGACTCCTGAAGGGCACCTGCCCGTCATATGTTTTCTCTCTTTAGGACAGACCTTGGGTGGCTGGCCTCTTGCTCCAACCGTAGCAAGACCCATGGGGTTTTCTGAACTTGTGCCAACGTCAGGGAAAGGATTCTGCTGTCGGTCCCACTCCAAAGTTCCAAAAATGGGTGGTGGGCACAGAATCCGGCCTTTGCTTGTGGCATACTTCGTCTGCTCCCCAACCCTCAGGGGCCAGCCCATCACTGGGGGGCGGATTCCGAGCATATTCAACTCCGAGAAAGGCTGGGGTTCTGATGACAGAGTCGCCTTGCCTTGCTTTGAAGAGCAGTCATCTGTGGTTCACTTGCTTGTTTCCGTGCTCTTTCTTTCTCCCCTTTGTGTTTGGTGTTTCTCTTGATTTGTGTGGTGTCTCCATTTTAAATCACCCACTGAAGAATGCTGGGGTGGCACCCCCCACCCCCCACCCCCTCCGCGTGGGCCAGAGGCAGTGTTGGTGGGAGCTCGGAGAGTGGAGCTGTGGGTGTCAGGGTCAGGCACACGCACAGCACCTCACTGAGCTCCTTCCAAAGGCAACGTCTTCCAAGGGGAGCCCCTGTGCCGGGGATGGGCGGTGGTGCCTGGAGTCATCCTCTCTGGGTTCTGGGGCTAGAGAGTTGGCCCCACAGGGTTTCATCTCTGTTAACTCTGGTCGGGGTCCATTCCACCTGCAGACCGCCCCAGGGTGGGATGGCTGGGGGGAAAGAAGCATTCTCAGATATCCATGGATGCTCATGGGCAGCCACCGGGGCACCGTGCCCAAGCGTGGGCACCTCTCTGCAGGATAAGATCCCACCTGGGTCTCTTGCCTACCTTCCAGGGCGGCATTGGGAGGGTTGGCCTCAGACACGGGAGGGTTCCCGCCGAGGGTGATGTCCCCAGGACTCAAGCTGCCCTGGAGTGGGGAGGGTCTTCTGGAAGCTCAGCCACCTCGAAGCATCCGCCTTAGTCCGAGCGTCCGAGCCTCTGCATGGTACGCGGGGAGAGGTTACCCGAGCAACTTTGCATCTGGGCGACGAATGTTGCTCGGTGAACCCCTTTCCGGTATCAAAACCCATCAGAGAGGCCGTCTGGGAGGCCGTGGCGCCTCGGGGAAGAACGCCAGAACCGGCAGCCACTCCAGGGTACAGGACGGATGGTCGACCAGTTGGAAAGTAATTGTTTCTAATGTACTTCACCTGGTCCACTAGCTGTCCGTACCCACTGCAGCCTGCAGGGCCCGCGGGCCGGGGCAAGTCACTGGCTCCTCAGCTCAGCATCTCTCCTGGTACCTGAAGGGAGATCGACCGTGTTATATTCGCTTTATTGACTTCGAATAATACATGGTTGATCTTTTCTCAGTATCAAATCTCACCTTGGAGGAGCGCTTGTTGACGAAGCCCTTGTTGGCGTGAGAAAGGGGTGGGGGCTTCCCGTGTCACTGCCCACCGGGCAGGGTGCCCAGATGGAGGCCGGGTTCGTAAGGGGAGGGGGGCGGTGCCTCGCTGTGCCATTCCCTGCCTCCTCTCACCTGTGGCCTCTGATTCACCCTCAGGATGGCTCCTGGGAGGCCGGCATCCTTGGTGCACACCTGCAGTCTGTGGAGTAGGCGCCGCTTTGGGTACTTGAGGAGAGGTTGTCTGTGATGAGTTCGCTTTATTAATGACGAATATAACACAGATGGCCTGTTTTCAGTACCACCCACCCCTCGTGCGCAGGGCCAGGCCAGAAGCCCACCCCGTCCAGGGTCTGTGAGTGCAAGGGCTCCACGTTCATCCTGCAAGAGCTTCCGGGAGGGCAGGCTGACTCTGGGAGGAGGTGGGGCTTGCCCCGGGAGGCAGACCATGAAGCATTTGTTTGGTGTGTGATGAACGGCTTGGATTCAGTCTCCTGTCCAAGCTCAGTGCCACTGAACCACATGGGGGTCCCTGCAGGGGTCACCCCAGCTGGCCTGCACCTGTCACTCCGAAGGCGCCCCACCTAGGCTGACCTTGTGCATGGCCTGTGCCTGAGCATGTGTCCTGGCTGCTTCCCCTCGCGTCCCAACGCCCTGAGACGCAGAGGGACAGACCCCCTGGGGGAGAGCCCAGGGCCGGCCTGTCTGCCTGCTGCACGTGCGGCCCCACCTGATGCTGAGGACAGGCTGCCCGTGGCCCGTTCTCATCCTTCATGACGCACAATACACGGTCGGCCTCTCTTCGGCATCAGATCCCACCTTGCATGCCTCCCGCATGCTCGCCGGTGTCCAGTGTCCTCGAGGACCAAGCATGTGCTGACCCATCCGTGGGCGGGGCCTAGGCGGGACTGCCAGGTCAGGGGGGTTGTGGGCGGGCCTGTGAAGTCGGGGCAGGGACGTCTGGGGAAGCGGCCTCTGTCTGCAGTCAGCCCTGTTCAGTGGTACCTGAAATAGGTTGCCTGTGAGGTGTTCACTTCTCTAAACGATGAATACAGTCAACCTCTTTCCGATATCGAATCCCACCTTGGACGCCTCCGGTGCTGATTCTGAAGCCTCCATACAGGTGGACCCGGGGACTTGATGTAGGACAAGCCACTGGCTTGTTCATTTTCCAGCTGCATCCATTCTGGAGGGTTCCTGAGAGCAGCGCGGAGCGGACCCCCTGCCAGGCTCCTGTGGTCCCTGACTGCTGCACTGCCAAGGTGCTGGGCTGGGCTTACCAGGCTTACCTGCTGATTCTTCCTTCACATTGGCACCCCCGACCCTGCCCCGACCCTGCCCAGACCCCGCACGGCAGGATCACCCAGGGCGTGAGAAGGGTCCAGGGCCGCCGGAAAGGTGAGCGCCTCCAAAGGATGACCTCGGGCTGTTTAGTATTTGTTATTTGCCTCCTGAGCTACTGGAAGCCCCTTCTGACGTGGGCGTCATTCCCACCCCCAAGAAGCAACACCCTTAACCTCTGACATCTCCTCTCTGGGCACGCTTTTCCCCCATTGGCTCCTCTTCCAGCCCATGGCCTCTCTGTGCCCAGGGCACAGAAGCGTTGCCCCAGCTCCAGGAAGACCAGCAGTAACCATGCCAGTGTAGCGTCAGGCCTCTAAGTTCTGCAGACATCCCTCCTTCTCGTGGGGTCCTCACGCTCTCTCTCCAGGCCTCCAGCCACAGCCCTGCCAGAGGGACCACCCTTTCTGGCCTGGACCAATGCACAGACCCCCTGACCTAGGTCTCCTTCCAGGCTCCCTTCTCCTCCTTTTGCCAGGGAGAACCTTCCAGATTGCAGTCTGGCTCTCTTTGTCCTGCCCAGGGCCCCTCTTTGGCACCCCCTGCCCTCATGCTGGGCTCCAAAACAGTAACTAGTGTCTCAGGGCCCCCAGACTGGCCCACCTTCTTCTCTGCCTGCCACGCTTTACGGTTTATCCTCCTTTCGGGTCCATCCATCTTTCTGATCGAGTTGAGTCCTAAGCATGCCCTTCATACTCCTTTTTGGGGACCCTCAGCAGAGCCTCTTGCTTCCCACCAGTTGCTGTGCCCTTTCTAGAGCAGGGATTTGGGATTCCAGAGGTGACCAAGTGCCGCTTGCTTGGCAAAGCTGTCTCTGGTCAGCCAGTCTAGCCCCTGCCTCTTCCTGCCACCTCTCTCATCATCCTGTCAACACTGTCTTCCTAGCTAAATTAAGCTAAATGGATGTTAACATTTTCTTTCTCTCTCCCCCGTAGCCTGTAAAATTTCTCAGGGCAGGAGATTTTTTCTGTCACGTTCCCTGCTGTGGCCCTAGTCCTGGGATCCAGGCCAGGACCAGAGTAAAAGAAAGGTGAGTGAGTGCTGGTTGACTAACCAACTCCCTGAGGGCTGGGACCTTATCAAGTGAATCTCTAGGAAAGTGCCAAGGCACTCAAGAAGATGTGGCGATAAGCATAGAAGTATGGTGATCGGTCTTTAGAATTTCTTCACATCTGTTAAAAGCTGTTTTTCTGCCCCTTGCAGGATGTCATTTGAGAGTTAAGGGTTTGCTGTTGGGTCTGGGCCCTTCTACTTTCTAGTGCCCTCAGGGCCCCAAAAGGAGTGAAAAGCCCCAGTACAACCCCACACACCCCAATTGAGCCCCCTCCCCACTTTCTAGCCAACTCTCCAGCGCCCAGAGCCGGGTGTTATGCGAACTATGTCTGCAACAGGCTGGAGCGTAGTGTTGGGGCTAATATTTTATGCATGGAACTGAGAGAATGGGGACATTTGGAGATGAACATTGTTGTTAATGCATCCACACAGCTTGGGAATACATTAGATGTATGTAGGTGGATGGGAGGCGACATTAGCCTTTATTTAATAGCTCCAATGTAACCATCTCCACACCGCCACGCAGCAGTAATGAGCGCGGCCGCCTGAGCCCCCTCATCGCCCAGGCCGCCGCGCGGAGAAGCGCCGGGTACGTCGCGGCCACGCGAGAATTGTGCGTGAGACAAATGTCAGCCCAGGGTACCAGGCACTGGGCAGGTGCAGCCTCCAACCTCACTCTCGGCCCAAAGACGGGTGACCCCATGCCACTCGGTGCAGAATTTCATTAAAAGCCAAATTACTTGTGTATCTATTGTTTGAGGAGACGAGAAAACAAACAGAGGGCCTGTTTTCATCTGACAAACCGAATGAAAATGTCTGTCCGCACAAAGGCCAGGAGGAAAGGCACAGTGGACCCTGGAGCCAGAGGGCCAGTGACACGGGGCCACCACGCAGGCACTGTGTCAGTGAACCAGCCGTGGGCCCAAATCAGGGCCGCTCACCGCTTCCTGGTGCCTGTGTGGGCAAGGGCCCCCGCGGCCACAAACGCTCTTCGTGCGATGACGTAGGCTCACTTTTCCCAACATTCAGCTTGCCACGCTTTTCACGATTGTCCCCTACACCCACATGGTACCTGCATTTAGTGACGTTCCTCCCAGAATGGGGTGTTTGTAGTCGGGTGTCCCTACCACCCCTGGCCCAGAGGGTGGGCCACTCGCCCATGGTGGGGATCTGAATGCCCAGGGCCCATGTGGAGCAGCTTTGAGCGCATCTGATGGCTCTGTCTGCCTCCAGGTGAGTACAGATCTAGTCAGAATGAGCACTCAGACCAGCCGCGGGGCTCTGCTGGGTGGGCTCGGCTCCCCCTCGTCTGTGCTCTCCCCCCCCTCACTTGCACCCCGAGTCACCACGGTCAGCGCCTGGTGCAGCCCTGGGGACCCACAGAGGTCTCAGTCCTCATGGGCCTTTGAGGATGCAAAGCCCCCCAACCCCAAATTCCAGGGCTGAGTAGGACCCCTAAGTTTATTTCCCTTCTCTTCTGTCCCTCCACTCACATCCTCATACAGGTAATAAAACTGAGATCCAAGGGGGCAGAGCGCTTTGTCATGGATATTTTTCCCGAGGGTGGTCTCAGACTTTGGGATCAAGACCCATCTCTGGCAAATAAGCAGTTTCCCTCTTATGGACAGGGGGATGATGGGGGTGATCCAGCACCCCAAGGCTGTGAGACAGAATCTCAGGTGGGACTCGGTACCTTGGTTCTCAAGGTGGTTGTGGTGGGGGTGACGTTGCTGCCTTGCCACAGAGCTTCTGGCAGCCAGGGCCCTGACTCTGCAGTGTCAGGTCAGCTCATGGTCGGTGGCCAGTGAATAGCTGGACTGAAGCTGGTCTCAGACAACAGTACAAAGTAGGTAGTCAACCAGGGAGTGTATTGAATCAGGTCTTTATTACCAGAAGGAAGCACACAGGAGGCGCTTGTGGAATGAATAAATAAAAGCGTGCTCTTTGAGGGAATAAAGAAGCGGAGGAACTGAGAAGAATCTAGGGAAGACGTACATAAATCTCCACCAAGTGCCACCGAGGCTCTGTAGTCGAGGCCTCTGAAAAGACCCTGCAGAGGCCAAGGGGCCATTTGTCACAGCGGGGACAGGCTCAAGGGCCAAGAAGCAAGGGTGTGATGGAGCCTCGTTCATCATTTTCACATTATCCTGGTGGCAATGGAGAGGGGCCCACGAGTGCACAGCCAAGCTGCCCCCTGCCTGATGGAATGAGTGCCAGGCTGGGGTGGGGAAGGACCCTGAGGAAGTGCAGGCTGGGCTAGGGGAGCAGGCAGGCATCTCAACGCCCACCTCATGCCCTTAGTGCTGCAGTATTGTTTTCATTTAGCCCAGTATGAGTCCTGTGGGCCCTGTTCCAATGCCACTTCCTACAGGAAGCCCTCCCAGATCCACCGAGCCTGATCCATGCAGAACCTCAATCTGCAGTCAGATATCAGTCTTATGAGTCTTTGAGCAACAGGTATCTCCTTGCAAAGCCTGCAAGCTCCATGAGAGCCAAGGCTGTGTCTGCTGTGGTCGCTGAGGGGGCCCTGTGCCTGGTTGGGAACTCAGCCCCAGGGAAGGCACTGTATGATGCTGTTGGCCACGTCTGCCCTTTGCAGGCACTCTGGACCTGGCACCCGACAGGTGCCTGGTGTGTAGACATTCCATGAGCCGAGCCTTGGGTAGACCCCAACCGGGAGCCAAGGGCCGAGCCAGAGGCGGCCATAAGGAGGACTTCTGCCTCGAGAAATCTGACAGTGAGCTGGGGAGCCTGACCTGATCCTGGAGGCGTTCTTTGAGTCTGGTAAGTGCCCATCAGAAGCACTAGTGGACTTCTGTTTGGGCCTGGAACAGAGGTGGGGTCTGCCCAGGACACACAGGGTTCAGGGAGCCCACACTGTTAGGAGGGTCAGGACCACCTTACCCAGAGTAGCTCCTCTGGGCTTCAAACAGTGTGTGTTGAGTGACTGAATGGAATGGAGCCTGCTAAGTCCTCCCCGGAATGCCCTGCCCCGGTTCATGCAGCCTTGCTCCAAGGAGAGGCCAACCCCATGCCCTCTGGCCGTGGAAAAGGGAGGGAAGCCCCCCAGGGCAGGGCTGCTGTGAGCGTGCGGGGCCCTGAGCAGGCTGAGCCCTGACTTGGGTGCCCTGAGCCCCCAGCCTGGGGTCCCCGGTCTCCCTGGGGCAGGACACCACCGAGAAGGTGCAGCAGAGTCTGGGGAGTAGGAAAAGCGTCCAGGATACTGCTTTCCACCATCTGCGATATCTTCGTTTTCTCTAACACTCAAAAATAGTAGATGTTTCTGTTAGGCTCTCTCTTTGGCAGGGGAGCAGCAGGGCCTGCCAAGGCCTGGGGGAGCCCGCCAGCCTGTGGAGCTTTACTGTACAAACAGTTGGGGAGGGGGTGTCTCTGCTAACTTGAAATCCCCCATCAGTAAACATGCCAATTTAAAGTGTAATTAACTCAGGCCGGAAAACATTCAGCTCTGGACTGCCTTTCACAGTTGACGTTGTTTTTCTTTTATTTATTTATCTCTTTACGGGTGTGGTGGTGTCTGTGGCAGGTTTCAGCCAGGAAAAATCGAAGAAGGGCTTGAGTCGGGAGGGGGCCTGGTTGGGAGAAGAAGCGATGGAAAGAAAAGGGGAGGCTGGTCTGACACCCCCAGGGCCCTCGGGCCCAGTGTCTCCCTCTGCTTTCTGTCCAGGGCAGTGGGTCCCCAGGAAGGGAAACAGAGTCGGGAGTGGGGTAGGCGGCAGATCCCTGTACCAGCTGGGCCCAGTGATCTGGGAGTCTTGGGCCCGGTCTGCGACCCTGGGACGACACTGGGCTGGTGGTGGGGGCGCTGGGTCCCACCTGCTTTCTCTGCCCCCACCTTGGAGTCTCAGCCCTTTCCTCCGCCTCCTGCTTCACAGGGTGGCTCCATGGTCCCCGCTGATGAACCAGGCGGAGGGCACCCACGCCCCAGAAGACCGACGCACAGCACCGTGCCTGCTGCACTCAGGAAGCTGGGGGAGGCCCCAGCACCCCCTGCCCCACCACCGCTTGAAGGACCCAGACTGATCTCCGGGGGGCCAGTCCTGCCGCAGACGGACTGGCCTTCACATGGACCCTGGGGAGGACCATGCGGGCCCAGGGGAGACACTGTCCCACCAGATAGCGGGGCTTCTGGAGGGTGGAAATGCTGGCTAGAAGGATGTAAGAATTCCTGTTCTTCCGCTTCAGATACTCTTCAAATACAGACCATTTAAGTAATAAATATGTTATCAAAATCTAAATGCACACGTGTGTGTCTGTATGTTCGGAGACAGCATTTGCTAAGTGGAGGGTTTCAAAACAAAGACCCTCTGCCTCTGGGAGGGTTTCTTCCTCTAGAGCCGTCCTCCACCCCAACCCTGACCACAGAGCACCTTCCTGCAGTCCACTGCCATGCGTGTAAGCTCACGTCCTGACGTGAACCAGGGCCACAGAAGGACACGCTTCAGGTCTGAGACAGCGCCCTCCCCCCGCCCCCCACCCTGCCCGGGCCCCGC
>SJYA01003686.1:0-58326 GCA_006410615.1 Neotragus moschatus | reverse complement strand
GAACTCCAGGAGTTGGTGATGGACAGGGAGGCCTGGCATGCTGCGATTCATGGGGCTGCAAAGAGTCGGGCACGACTGAGCAACTGAATGGAACTGAACTGAAGGTGAAGGACAAGTCGGTTCATCTGCCATCTCCTATCAGTATGAAAGGGACATGGACTTCCCTGGTGGTCCAGTGGCTAAGCATGTCCTTGCCAATGCAGGAGACACAGGTTTGATTCCTGGTCCGGGAAGATCTCAGCTAAGCCCACACGCCGCAACTACTGAAGCCGGCGGGCCCAGAGCCAGTGCTCTACAACAAGAGAAGCCACCACGATGAGAAGCTCGAAGCCCACAGCGAAGAGTAGCCCCTGCTCGCTGCAACTAGAGAAAGCCCCCACACCGTGGCAAAGCCCCGGAGAAATAGAAAATATGTCATAAAACCTTTAATTGAAAAAAAGANCGGCGGGCCCAGAGCCAGTGCTCTACAACAAGAGAAGCCACCACGATGAGAAGCTCGAAGCCCACAGCGAAGAGTAGCCCCTGCTCGCTGCAACTAGAGAAAGCCCCCACACCGTGGCAAAGCCCCGGAGAAATAGAAAATATGTCATAAAACCTTTAATTGAAAAAAAGAAAGGAGCACAACGTCTAGTGAATCTTTTTGGATTTTGTAGACAACATATACCATATATATATATATATACACATATATATATATATGTATGCCTTTTACTGAGAGACCGAAAGTCTGCAGGTTTTGAGCGGGGGCCCAGAACGAGAGCCCAGGCTGCCATCTGAGCAGCTCTGCCTTTTGGGCCACATGATCCAGAGAGCCCAAGCGTGCCGAAAGCGTCAGTGGTATAGAGGATGCTGTTTGGAGCCTCTGGCAGCCCGTCTGAGGTGAGCCCCAGTGCAGACCACTAGAATATCGGAGCCAGTTCCTGCTGTCTTCTTTGGCTGGCTGCTCTCCATCTGAGAGTAGCTGAGAAACCGTTTTTGACTTGCCGATGGATTATCTGCAGAGGCTGAACTCTGACCTGAGGGCGGCCAACTCGCCCTTTGTGGACGACGTGTGTGCGGACCCCCCAAACCTTGCTCAGGGCCACACAGAGGCACCTCCTCTTCAGACAGAAGCGGCGCTCCACTTCAGATTGAAGTGGAGTCTATCAGCTCAGGTTCAAGCAAGATCTTAAGGCAAAAGTGAACCCGAGGGGAATGTGATCTGGAGATCCACGGCCCCTGGTCTCTGCCTTTTCTCTGTCATGGGGAGAAAGCTTCATGGGGAGTTCCCACAAACTCCCAACGAAGTGAGGAAGAAAAAGAGGTTTATAGACAGCTCTGTATTAGACAAAGGTACCAAACTGGACAACTGCAGAACTATAGTCTACTCTGGGACAGCCCTGAAGGTCGGTGGTGCAGGGAGAATCCTACAGATGGACGGAATCTCGATAGATCGTTCTGTCTGAAAGGAGATACGGCCAGAGACATATGGGCCTGTGTTGACTGATGGGCTGCAGCTAATGGTTTGGCGGGGTGGCCAGAGCATTGGAAGACATACAGTCACAAAATTGGTGAAGAGAAGGTTTGAGGGAGACATCAGTGGCTAGACCCCTGCAAATGGGCTCAGAGTGTGAAGGTATTTGTGTCCCATGGGAATTGTCACCAAGCTTTCCAGAGGGTGACCTCAACAGAGGGAGGCTGAGCTAACCAGGTAGCTAGCCTGTTCTGTGGATATGGGACAGCTCTCGTGTTCAGCCACATTGGCATTGCCGCTTGGGCTCGAAAACAAGCAGCTCTCTTAGAAGCTTCTGTGTGGTCCCAGCACCCCTCATGAACATCCTCCAAGGCAGGTCACCTCCAGCCTCTGGTGGGGGTCCGATTTGCCAATAGCAAGGCCCAGCACTGGGTCCTGATACAGCGCTGTTCCCCGGGGTGGGGGATGGGGGCGTCTGGGAGAGGATTGATTACACTAGACCCCTTTCTTCCAGAGCAGGGAGCACTGTGTTCTTACTGGGACAGGTATTTATTTGGATGTGAATTTGCCTTTCCTGCCCCCAATGCCTCTGCCAGAACTAGCATTAATGGATGTACAGAATACACACTTTCATCACTGACACAACAGTGATCCCACTAAGCAGGATGTCGAGACCGCCACTGGCCCCTTGAATTCCCCATGGTGCTGGATCAGCAGGCCAAGGAGGCGACTGGACTGGCTGGGGCGACCAGCGCTGACTACCAGGGAGAAAGCGGGCTGCCACCACACATTCGGGGAAATGCAGCTGCAGAAGGTCACCTTGCAATTTCTTATCACTCCCAGGTCCTGTGATTAAAATCAACAAAAAGCTTTGCTGTTGTTCAGTTGTTCAGTCGCGTTCAACTCTTGGCACTCCATGGACTGCAGCACACCAGGCTTCCCTCTCCTTTACCAGCTCCTGGAGCTTGCTCAAACTCATGTCCACTGAGCTGATGATGCCATCCAACCATCTCATCCTCTATCACCCCCTGCTCCTCCTGCCTTCAATCTTTCCCAGCATCGGGGTCTTTTGTAATGAGTCAGTTCTTTGCATCAGGTGGCCAAAGTATTGGAGCTTCAGCTTCAGCTTCAGTCCTTCCAAGGAATATTCAGGATTGATTTCCATTGTGATTGACTGGTTGGATCTCCTTGCAGACCAGAGGACTCTCAAGTGTCTTCTCCATCACCACAGTTTGTAAGCATCAGTTCTTTAGCACTCTGCTTTCTTTATGGTCTAACTCTCACATCCATGCATGACTACTGGAAGAGACATAGCTTTGGCAATTCCAGCCTTTGTTGGCAAAGTGATGCTTCTGCTTTTTAATACACTGTCTAGGCTTGTCATAGCTTTTCTTCCAGTGACTCAATTCAGGTAGAACCTCCAACAGCCCAGACGCTCCACATAGAAATGCTTGGGCCACTCTGCAAGGCAAAGAGCCATGAGTAGTTGAAGGGTTTGCTAAAGGCAACGGAAATATGAAGCAGACATGGGAAGAAAGTAGTTATAAACATCAGTTACAACGATGGAGCCATTTGTAGGAATGACTGTAAGAATTATGAGTAGTTCTTCCTTCTTTTAAATATGTTTATGTATTTATATGCTCATTATTTCTGCTTTCTCCCAGTCTCTCATGTCCTTATCATCTAGCTTAAGACGTGGCGCTAGTCCAACTTCCTATCTCAATATTTAAGTTGCAGGACTTAAGAGGAGGCCCATCCCCGAGTGAAGGCCGGACGTCTGTGTTTAGCTTCGTGGGGAAGGTCTGGGATTTTGCAGGATGCTTATATCACCAGCTTCACAGGCAATGAGGAGTGACCTCAGTCTGTTTATCCTGTGGGGTTCCAGCTCGCTTATGGATTTTTGATCCCCGACCCTCCTCTCTTTCCTCTTATCTCCCCAACTGCCTGCCCTGTGTTCTTCCAGCTCCAGTATCAGAAAGTCTGCAGAGACTGCTTAGCAGGCCCCATAGTTGTGCAAGGTCAGAGCTGCCCCCCTCCCCGCTCTCTGTCCCTTCTCTTGGAGTGGTTCAACTCTTAGGATTGAAGATAAGAGTTTTACCCTCATTCAGTAGGCCTATGGGTCACAGACTTCTCTGAGGGCAGTGCCCCGTGTGGAGAATGTATCCTGCTCAATCCATGGTCTGAAGGTGTTTCCAACTCAGGTGCCCTAGAAGTCACTGTCAAAGTCCCCAGAGGTCCCAGCCTTGTGCAATCATGATTTTTCATCATTTTAGACATTGGCGTCCAAAAACAGTGCAATTACCCGTTCACGGAACAGTTGCCCTCATTTTTAAACATCTGTCATTTAGGCTTTTGTTTGGTTTGGTTTGGTTTTCTGCCACCCCTCTCTCCTTACCAGCTGCAAGGAAAATGGAGAGGGGAGAATTGATTCATGATAAATGCTGGGTTTAATTGTGTATGATTAAATCAAGAGTGAAATACCAATTGTTGCAGGTTGGATTCCCCTGGAAATATACTCTAAGGAGATTTATGAAGGGGACATTTGTTGAAACGTTCACGAGGTTGACACCCATGGCACATGGTGGTGGTGGTGAAGGGGAGAATCAATGAGCCAGGAGGGGACGGTGGGGTGGGATGGGGTGGGTTGTCAAGTGGCCACGAGGGCTTCAGATAATCCTGTGTGGGGTTTGGGAGCTGTGATGGCGCTTCAGTGTTGGCCCACATTGGGAATTCCCTGGTGGTGCGATGGCTAAGACTTCACACTTTCACTGCTGAGGGCCCAGGATCAATCCTTGGTTGGGAACTAAGCTCCCACAAGCCACGTGATGTGGCCAAAAGTTAAAAAACAAAAACAACATTGTTCCACAATAGGGGAAGGAAGCTAGGTCCTTTTACCCCTGTATAGACCAGCCATTGGAAATACATTGCCCCGAGAAGAGGGCTTTGATTTGGGGGAAGGAGGCCCTCTGCAGACAAGGCCAATGCTAGGAGTAGGGGGTTGGGACTCAGCAGGGCGTTGTCAGCTGCGACCCTCCCAGTCCCCGAGCCTGGCTGAAGCAGTCCAGCCCTGGTGCCCCTGGGTCCCACGTGCTCCATGTAACTCCTGAGAGCGACTCCTTCAGGACTGAGAGGGCTCTTTCCCTGAGGAAACCTCACAGGAGGAAAGTCACGGGCTCAGCCTGCTGCGCGGAAAGTGCAGCTGACCTTGATGCCACGCCTGCCACTCAGTGAGTGTCTCCGGCTTTTTGCTACCCAACAGGAGTCCTCCTCTTGTTGCAGGAAGGAAGCTCATGGTGTAGGTGGCCCACGGGGAGGGGTACACGACCCTCAGTCCTGAGAAGTCTGAAGCCTCTGTCACCACACACTGCTCAGGCCATGGTTCTGCACTGGTCCGTTCACCACCAAACTGGGCAGAGGTCTGCTGAGAAGGGCCCCGAAAGATCACCTGGGTGACTAGACTGCTCCCTCCTGCCCCTATCATTTCGCCAAAGCCCCGTTTCCTCCTCCTTATCAGCGTCAGTTTCTGAGGCCTTTCCTGGTTCACAGCTTTCTGTTGACAGAAAGCTGGACACGACTGGGCAGCGACGGAACTTGAAGTTCAGCGGGGGCAGCCGTAGAAGGATCCCAGTGAAGCCTGTCTCTGGAGAAGCAAGGAGAAGATTGGACACTGTGGTCCAAAGAACCATCTCAGAAATCCTAGAAATTAACCGGAGGCCTTTGACAAATTGAATGACACTGATTCCAGAGAAGCTACTTAACCTTGGCTGACAATGAGGGGAATCCGTACCACGTTGGCCGGGCTGCTCCCATCTCCCGGAATGGACGTGGCAGCATGAAGGCCAGCAGCCTTGCTGCTGCAGGAGGGTGTTGATTTAATTTGGAGCTCCAGAGAAAAGCCCCTTCTCCGGGGGCACTGTCGAAAGCAATTGCCATCCCTGCAGAAAACAATCAAGAAAGGCCAATATCACAGCTGCCCAAGGGCTGTAATACTGATTCTGGGCAGCAGCAGACCAGCCAGAATGTTTACGGAGAGACCGGGGGGAGCTGGGACAGCCATGGGGGGCTTTGATAAGGCTGCAGACATTCCTGAGGACCTGGGAGGCTGTGTACAGGAGGGTACTCAGGAGAAAGGGGAAAGAGCCTGCTTATCTACTTGGCTCTGGCTGACCATGCAGGCAGAGAAAGCCAGGACAGGCTTGTAAACTGCCTGGGATTTGAATGCATGCCTGACCATGGCAAGAGGAGGGGAAACCTTACTGGCTCAGGGAGTTTTAAGCAAAACATCCAACCAGCTATTGGCTGACTGTGAAGCTATGCTTAACTTACCCAGATCAGTTTCTAGGAAGTCAGGCTAATGATGAAGCCGAGATTTTTTTTTTTTTTTTAAAGCACTGACATTAGTGTTTATACACGGGAGAGGAGTTAGTCTCTAAATAATTCATCCAGACTATTCCCTAAACAAACAAATAAATGCAGCAACACCCCCTGGGGAAGTGAACCAGGATCCAGCTTTTCCATAATAAATTATCCAAAATGTCCAGTTTCTAACAAAAATTGTGAAGCATACAAAGAGGAATACACAGTCACACGCAGGAAAGAAGCAGTTGGTAGAAAGTGTCTCTGAGGGACCCTAGGTGTTGGACTTGGTAGGCCAAGCCTTAAAACCAGCATAAGTTCAAAGACCTATAGGAAACTGTTTTTAAAGGAATTACAAAGTAAAGGAAGCTATCAACAAAGCGAAAAGGCCGTCTACTAAATGAGAGGTGTTTGCAGGCAATATATCCAACAAGGGGTTAATAGCCAGACAACTCAAAGAACTCATGCAACACAACATAAAACAGCAGCCAACCTGATCCAAACTAGGCAGAGGACCCGGACAGACATTTTCCAAAGAAGATATTACAGATGGCCAACCAGCAAGTAAAGGATGCTCAACATCACCAGTCAGCAGGGAAATGCAAATCAAAACCACAGTGAAACACCACCTCACACTTGTCAGAATGGCTGTTATTAACAAGACAACAAATAACCAGTTTGGCAAGGATGTTGAGAAAAGAGAACTACTGTGCACTGTTGGTGGGAATGTAAATTGGTGCAGCTACTACGGAAAATAGAATGGAGGCTCCTCCAAAAATCAAAAACAAAACGACAAATAACCAAAAGGGCCCACCGCGCAGCACAGGAGACTGTTCTCAGCATCTGGTGATGATCCATACTGGAAAAGAATCTAACAGGAGGGTAGATAAATGTGCATGTATCATTGAATCACTTTGCTGTGCACCTGAAGCTAACACCACATTGCAAGTCAACTACACTCAATAACACTAAAAAACAGCACTACCATATGATCCTGCAATTCCACTTCTGGGTACTTTCCCAAAGAAAATAAAAACACTAATTAGAAGAGAAACATGCACCCAAGGCTCACTGAAGTATTATACACAGTAGCCAGCATTTGGAAGCAACCTAAGTGCCCATCAATGGACTAATGGGTGGATACGAGTGTGTGTGCTCTCTCTATATATACACACACACACACACACACACTACACACACACACACACACTATATATATATATATATATACACATACACACACACACACACACACACACACTATATATATATATATATATATATATATAAATTTCTTGCCTGGGAAATCCCATGGACTGTAGCCTGCCAGGATCCTCTGCCCATGGAATTTTCCAGGCAAGAATACTGGAGGGGGTTGTCATTCCCTTCTTCAGGAGATCTTCCAAACTTAGGGATTGAACTCATATCACGTGCATTGGCAAGCGGATGCTTTACCACTGAGCCACCTGGGAAGCCCCATACACACACACACACACATACACACACACACACACATATATGTGTTGCTCAGCTATTTAAAAAAAACAGTGAAATCTCACCTTTGGTGACATCATGGGTGGACCTAGAGAGTATTAGGCATAGTGAAATAAGTCAGACAGAAAAAGTAAAATAAGTCAGACAGAAGAAGAAAAATGCTGTATGATTTCACTAATAATTGGAATCTAAAAGAGGAAAGACAGAAATAGAGCCCCAGGTTCAGAGAACAAAGAGGGTGCTGTTGGCGGGAACAGGGGGAGGAGGAGGAAGGAGACAGGTGAGCTAAGTCCCAGGTACATACCTCCAGTTACAAGACAAGTGAGTCACGGGGGAGAAACGTACAGCATGGGGAATGCGGTCAAGAATAATGCGGCATCTCTGTATGGTGATAGCTGGTGACGAGACTTATCGGGGTGAGCATCTCGTAACATACAGAAACATCGGATCGTTGTGTTATACACCAGAAACCAAAGGCGCTGTGCGTCAAAAACAGACAAGCAAACAAAATCACAGAAAAAGAGACCAGACCTGGGGTTACGAGAGGTGGCAGGTGAGCGGGAAAATCAGGTGAAGGTGGTTGGAAGACACAGACCTCCCGGCACAAGATAAATAGATGCGAAGAGCGAAGTATGCAACAGGATGGATGTGATCAGCCCTGCTGTAGGTCTCGAGTGGAAGCGGTTAAGAGAGCAGATCTCAGGTGTTCTCGTCACAAGGAAAAATATTCTTTCTCTTATTTGTATCTGCGTGAGATGCTGGATGCATCTGAACTTACATGGTCATTATCTCACGATGTATGTAAGTCAGATCATTATGCTGTGCCTCTTAAACTCAGACAGTGCCGTATGCCAGTTATAGCTCGATAAAACTGGGAGAAGAAGAAACAGCAGAAAAGCCTGATGAATTTGACTCACCAGTCAGAGAACACCAACGAGAAGATGCGAAGCAGAGGCAGCTTTGTTTTATTGCACTCAGCTTCGCAGATATTGCTTTTTAAAAAAAAAAACAGATTGAAGTTTGTGACAATCCTGCATTGTCAGATAATGGTTAGCATATCTAAAAAAGCAATAAAGAAATTTAAGAATAAGACACCTTGTTTTTTAGATACAATGTATTGCACATGCTTAGATTACAGTGTGTGTAAATGACTTTTATATGCACTGAGAAAGCAAAAAATGACGTGTGATTCATTTTATTGCAATATTTGCTTTACTGTGATGGCTTGGAACCGAACCTGTGATTTCTCCCAGGTCTGCCTGTATAACAAAGAACCAAATAGAAATTCTGGAGTTGAAAAGTAAAACTAAAATGAAAAATTCATCAGAGGGGCTCAAGGATAGATTTGAGTTGTACAAAGAAAGACCCAACAAACTTGGAGATAAAGCGATAGAAACTGTCTAAAGAACAGAAGGAAAGAAGAATGTGTAACAAGAACAGAGCTTCAAAATTTTGCGAAACCATCGGTGAACGGCACAGGATTATTTTTTTTAAGAAATAAGAGCTGAATTTTCCCCAAACTTGGTTTTTTAAAAAAATTCATCAATATACGCCTGCAATAAACTCAACAAATGTCAGAGGATAAACTAAAAAAAAAAAAATCACACCTACACGTATCATAGTCAAAGGTTATGACTATCATATATGTCATCAAAGACAAAGTCTTGAAAGCATCAGCAGTAAAATGACTCATAAAGTGCAAGAAAACCACGATCAGATTATCTTTAGAAATAATGGGGACCAGAAGGTAGCAGGTTGTCATCGTCAAAGTGCTAAAAGAAAAAACAGTTGAATTGTCTGTATCTAGAAAAATTATGCTTCAAACATGAAGAGAAATGTAGACACACCCAGATAGGCAAAGGCTGAAAGAATTCATTGCTAGCAAACCTGCCTTATAAAAAAACACTGAAGTATGTTCTCCAGGCCAAGAAGAAATAATCTGGTGACAAGAACCTACAGGAAGAAACAAACAGCACCCATAAAGGTGACTGTGTAGGTAAATATAAAAGATACAGTCAGTATATTTTTAATCTTTTCTGCTCTTCATTGATGTTTTGGGTTGGCCAGAAAGTTTGTTCAGGTGTTTCTATAGGATGGTGTGGGAAACTCCAAAGAACTTTTTTGGCCAACCCGATAGACTGAAACTGCATACAGTGATAATCACAAAACTGTATCATTAGGCTTATAACATAGAGTTGTATGTTTATATGGCAATATTAGCACAAAGGAGAGGGAAGGAAAGGGAGATATAGTGGAGCCAAATTTCTGTATACCATTATAATTTAGTTAGTATCAATGCTAAACAAATTTTTAAGTTAAGGTGCATATTATAATCCCCACAACACTCTCTAGGAAAATAATTTTTTAAACGTAGGTTAAAAAAGAGAATGGTAATAGTACACTGGTGTGGAAATATCCATTTAACACCAAACAGAATTGAAATAACAGAGGAACAGATGAATAAAAAGGCATAAGACATCACTGTGGGCAGTGACTGCAGCCGTGAAATTAAAAGACATTTGCTCCTTGGAAGAAAAGCTATGACACACATAGAGTGTTAAAAGACAGAAACATCACTTTGCCAACAAAGGTCTATCTAGTCAAAGCTATGGTATCTCCGGTAGTCATGTACGGATGTGAGAGCTGGACAATAAAAAAGGCTGAGGGCCGAAGAATTGATGCCTTTGAACTGTGGTGCTGGAGAAGACTCTTGAGAGTCCCTTGGACTGCAAGGAGATCAAACCAGTCCGTCCTAAAGGAAATCAACCCTGAATATTCATTGGAAGGACTGATGCTGAAAATGAAGCTCCAGTACTTTGGCCACCTGATGCCAAAAGCTGACTCATTGGAAAAAGACTCTGATTTGGGGAAAGACTGAAGGCGGGAGGAGAAGGGGACAACAGAGGATGAGATGGTTGGATGGCATCACCAATTCAATGGCCATGAGTCCGAGCAAACTCAGGGAGACGGTGAAGGACAGCCGTGCTGCAGTCCACAGGGTTGCAAAGAGTTGGACCTGACTGAGCAACTGATCAACAATATAGGAAACAAATAACAAAATAGCTAATGTATGTTGAACCATACCAATCATGACATTAAACAAATAAAAACTCAAAAAGTGGAGATTGTCAGATTGTTAAAAACAACAGCAACAACCAGCATCCAATTTTACACTCTTTACAGTAAATACACTTCAAATTCAAAGACAGAATAAATTGAAAGTAAAAAATAAAAGGCATACCTCATTTTATTGAGCTTCCTTTGATTGCACTTTGTAGATACCGAGATTTTTACACATTGGAAGTTTATGGCAACGCTGAATTGAGAGAATCTGTCGGCATCACCTTTTCAAACAGCACTTGCTTACTTCATGTCTTTGTGTCATGTTTTGGTAATTCTCACAATATTTCAAACTTTTTCATAATTATTGTTATAATATCTGTTATGGCGACCTGTGATCAGTGATCAGTGATTTGACTGTTATGACTCACGGAAGGCCCAGCATTTTTGGCAATAAAGAATTTTTAAATTTTATTTATTTATTCAGCTGCACCTGGTCTTAGGGGGATTCCCTGGTGGCTCAGCAGTAAAGAATCTGCCTACAATACAGGAGATACGGGTTCGATTCCTGGGTGGGGAAGATCCCCTGGAGGAGGGCATGGCACCTCCCTCCAGTGTTCTTGCCTGGAGAATCCCATGGACAGAGGAGCCTGGTGGGCTACAGTCCATGGGTCACAAAGAGTTGGACATGACTAAAGTGACTGAGCACACGCGCGCGCGCGCACACACACACACACACACACACACTAGATCTTAGCTGAGCAGGCAGGCTCTTCCTTGAGGCATGTGGGATATTTATATTTGTGGCACGTGGGTTCTTCTTCTTCTTCTTCTTTTTTTTTCAGTTGTGGCATGCAGGATCTGACCAGGGACTGAACCCGGGCCCCATGCATTGGGAGCACAGAGTCTGAACTGCTAGACCACCAAGGGAGTTCCAGCAAGAAAGAATTTTTGAAATCAGGTATGCATTTTTAAAGACATAATGCTATTGCATACTCACAGACTATAATAGAGCGTAAACATTTTCTATGCAATGGGAAACCAAAAAGTTCAGGTGACTTGCTTTATTGTGCTATTCACTTTATTGGGGTGGTCTGGAACCAAACCCACACTGTCTCTGAGGTCTGCCTCTACCAAGAAAACAGTCACCGTAAGAGAACCGAAGTGGCTATATTACTAGAAAAACAGGCCTTTAAGACCAAAAAAAGTTACTAGCGACAAAAAGATACATTTTATAATGTAAAAGGATCAATTAATCGAGAGGATACAATGATCCTACACTTGCTTGTGCCTCGTAACAGTTTCAAAATACACCAAACAAAAGCTGATAGAAATGCAAAGAGAAATAGACAACTTTGCACTTGAAGTGGACAATTTCAGCACCTCTTTTATGAAATAATTATTAGGGCAAAGAGAGAATCAGCAAGGATGCAGAAGTGGCTTACCCTAGCTGGCACGTGGACAAGGTCAGTTTCCATTCCAACGCCAAAGAAGAGCAATGCCAGGAAGTGTTCAAATTACTGTACAGTTACACTCATTTCACACGCTAGTAAGGTTATGCTCAAAATCTTTCAAGCTAGGCTTTAGCAGGACGTGAACCAAGAGCTTCTAGATGTACAAGCTGCGTTTAGAAAAGGCAGAGGAACCAGAGATCAAATTGCCAACATTTGTTGGATCATAGAGACAGCAAGGGAATTCCAAAAGACATCTACTTCTGCTTCACTGACTACGCTAAGGCCTTTGACTGTGTGGATCACAACAAACTGTGGAAAATTCTTAGAGATGGAAATACCAGACCACCTTACCTGTCTCCTGAGAAACCTGAACGCAGATCAAGAAGCAACAGTTAGAAGTGGAAAATGGAACAGCTGACTGCTTCAAAACTGGGGCAGGAGTACGATAAGGCTGCATATTTTCACCCTGCATATTTAACTTATTTGCAGAGTATACCATGCAAAAAGGCTGGAGGAAACACAAGCTGGAATCAAGGCTGCCAGGAGAATTATCACAAACCTCAGCTATGCAGAAGACACCACTCTCATGGCAGAAGATGAGGAGGAACTGAAGCGCCTCTTGATGGAAGTGAAAGAGGAGCGTGAAAAAGCTGGCTTGGAATTCAGCATTCAGAAGACTAAGATCATGGCATCTGGTCCCATCACTTCACGACAAATAGAAAGGTAAAAAGTGGAAGCAGTGACATATTTTATTTTCTTGGGCTCCAAAATCTGTAGATGGTGACTGCAGCCATGAAATTAGAAGACGCTTGGTCCTTAGAAAGCAAGCTATGACAAATCCAAACAGCATATTAAAAAGCAGTGACATCTCTTTGCCAACAAAGGTCCCTATAATCAAAGCTATGGTTTTTCCAGTAGTCATGTATGGATGTGAGAGTTGGACCATAAAGAAGGCTGAGTGAGCACTAAAGAACTGATACTTTTGGATTATGGTGCTGGAGAAGACTCTTGAGAGTCCCTTGAACAGCAAGGAAACCAAATCAGTCAATCCTATAGGAAAACAATGCTGGACTTTCATTGGAAGGACTGATGCTGAAGCTCCAATACTTTAGCCATCTGATGCGAAGAGCTGATTCATTGGAAAAGACCCTGATGCTGGGAAAGATCGAGGGCAGGAGGCGAAGGGGGCAATAGAGGATGAGATGGTTAGATAGCATCACTGAATCGATGGACAGGAAGCTGAGCAAACTCTGAGAGACGGTGAAGGACAGGGGAGCTTGGTGTTCTGCAGTCCATGAGGGGCCAACAGTCACACAGGACTTAGCGACTGGACAACACAACAAACTGACATCGATATGACGTCTACCAGCAACAGCAGAACACACATTCTTCACGCTGCTATGAGATGTTCTCCAAGATACACTGTTCTAGGCCTTGATACATCTTTAAATTTTAAAAAATTGAACTCATAGACAGGTTCTCCAATCACAACAAAATTGAATTAGAAAAAATAGAAGGAGATTTGGGAAATCTTAAGTATTTTGAAATGAATTAAAATGGACTGTGGTGCTGGAGAAGACTCTTGAGAGTTCCTTGAGCAGCAAGAAGATCAAATCAGTCAATCCTATTGGAAATCAAAATATTTAAAAAATTTTCATATCAAAAATATATCAAAATCTATCAGATGCAGTGAAAGGGGTGCTTAAAGGAGAAGGTATAGCTTAGATGCCTGTGTTAGGGAAAAAGAATGAGCTCAGAACATTGATCTGATCTTTTGCCTGAAGAGTTGAGAATGAGAAGAGCAAACCAAACCCAAGGCAAGCAGAAAGAAGGCAATAAAAAAGATTAGAGTGGAGATAAGAATTGTAGGAGAGACGTGAACAAAGTTGTGGTTTAGTCACAAAGTCGCGTCTGACTCTCAGGACCCCATGGAGTGTGGCCTGCCAGACTCCTCTGTCCCTGGGATTTTCCAAGCAGGAATTCTGGAATGGGTTGCCATTTTCTCCTCCAGGGGATCTTTCAGACTCAAGGGTGGAATCCGTGTCTCCCGTGCTGGAGGCGACCTCTTGCATTGCAGGTGGATTCTGTACCGACTGAGCCAACAGGGAAACCTGAAATGAAAAACAGAGAAAGTCAATGAAAACAGAAGTTGGTCCTTTGAAAAGAACATCTCAATAGGCAAACTTTTAGCCAATTTGATCAAGAAAGAAAGGGAGACTACAAAGAGCACCAAAATTGTTACTGCAAGAGGGACATCTGATCCTGCAGGCTTTAAAAGGATTACACAGGGGAGTTCCCAGGGGGCCTAATGGTTAGGCTTCGCCACTTTGACTGCAGAGGCCTGGGTTCAATCCCGGGTTAGGGGAAAACCTCACTTGCCAAATGATGCAACCTCAATAGAAAACAAACAAACAAAAAACAAAAGTATGTGGGAATACTGTGAACAGTTTTATATCAGTGTTAGGCAACTGNAGACCACCTTACCTGTCTCCTGAGAAACCTGAACGCAGATCAAGAAGCAACAGTTAGAAGTGGAAAATGGAACAGCTGACTGCTTCAAAACTGGGGCAGGAGTACGATAAGGCTGCATATTTTCACCCTGCATATTTAACTTATTTGCAGAGTATACCATGCAAAAAGGCTGGAGGAAACACAAGCTGGAATCAAGGCTGCCAGGAGAATTATCACAAACCTCAGCTATGCAGAAGACACCACTCTCATGGCAGAAGATGAGGAGGAACTGAAGCGCCTCTTGATGGAAGTGAAAGAGGAGCGTGAAAAAGCTGGCTTGGAATTCAGCATTCAGAAGACTAAGATCATGGCGTCTGGTCCCATCACTTCACGACAAATAGAAAGGTAAAAAGTGGAAGCAGTGACATATTTTATTTTCTTGGGCTCCAAAATCTGTAGATGGTGACTGCAGCCATGAAATTAGAAGACGCTTGGTCCTTAGAAAGCAAGCTATGACAAATCCAAACAGCATATTAAAAAGCAGTGACATCTCTTTGCCAACAAAGGTCCCTATAATCAAAGCTATGGTTTTTCCAGTAGTCATGTATGGATGTGAGAGTTGGACCATAAAGAAGGCTGAGTGAGCACTAAAGAACTGATACTTTTGGATTATGGTGCTGGAGAAGACTCTTGAGAGTCCCTTGAACAGCAAGGAAACCAAATCAGTCAATCCTATAGGAAAACAATGCTGGACTTTCATTGGAAGGACTGATGCTGAAGCTCCAATACTTTAGCCATCTGATGCGAAGAACTGATTCATTGGAAAAGACCCTGATGCTGGGAAAGATCGAGGGCAGGAGGCGAAGGGGGCAATAGAGGATGAGATGGTTGGATAGCATCACTGAATCGATGGACAGGAAGTTGAGCAAAGTCTGAGAGACGGTGAAGGACAGGGGAGCTTGGTGTTCTGCAGTCCATGAGGGGCCAACAGTCACACAGGACTTAGCGACTGGACAACACAACAAACGGACATCTATATGACGTCTACCAGCAACAGCAGAACACACATTCTTCACGCTGCTCTGAGATGTTCTCCAAGATACACTGTTCTAGGCCTTAATACATCTTTAAATTTTAAAAAATTGAACTCATAGACAGGTTCTCCAACCACAACAAAATTGAATTAGAAAAAATAGAAGGAGATTTGGGAAATCTTAAGTATTTTGAAATGAATTAAAATGGACTGTGGTGCTGGAGAAGACTCTTGAGAGTTCCTTGAGCAGCAAGAAGATCAAATCAGTCAATCCTATTGGAAATCAAAATATTTAAAAAATTTTTATATCAAAAATATATCAAAATCTATCAGATGCAGTGAAAGGGGTACTTAAAGGAGAAGGTATAGCTTAGATGCCTGTGTTAGGGAAAAAGAATGAGCTTAGAACATTGATCTGATCTTTTGCCTGAAGAGTTGAGAATGAGAAGAGCAAACCAAACCCAAGGCAAGCAGAAAGCAGGCGATAAAAAAGATTAGAGTGGAGATAAGAATTGTAGGAGAGACGTGAACAATGTTGTGGTTTAGTCACAAAGTCGCGTCTGACTCTCAGGACCCCATGGAGTGTGGCCCGCCAGACTCCTCTGTCCCTGGGATTTTCCGAGCAGGAATTCTGGAGTGGGTTGCCATTTTCTCCTCCAGGGGATCTTTCAGACTCAAGGGTGGAATCCGTGTCTCCCGTGCTGGAGGCGACCTCTTGCATTGCAGGTGGATTCTGTACCGACTGAGCCAACAGGGAAACCTGAAATGAAAAACAGAGAAAGTCAATGAAAACAGAAGTTGGTCCTTTGAAAGGAACATCTCAATAGGCAGACTTTTAGCCAATATGATCAAGAAAGAAAGGGAGACTACAAAGAGTACCAAAATTGTTACTGCAAGAGGGACATCTGATCCTACAGGCTTTAAAAGGATTACACAGGGGAGTTCCCAGGTGGCCTAATGGTTAGGCTTCGCCACTTTGACTGCAGAGGCCTGGGTTCAATCCCGGGTTAGGGGAAAACCNCAAAGAGTACCAAAATTGTTACTGCAAGAGGGACATCTGATCCTACAGGCTTTAAAAGGATTACACAGGGGAGTTCCCAGGTGGCCTAATGGTTAGGCTTCGCCACTTTGACTGCAGAGGCCTGGGTTCAATCCCGGGTTAGGGGAAAACCTCACTTGCCAAATGATGCAACCTCAATAGAAAACAAACAAACAAAAAACAAAAGTATATGGGAATACTGTGAACAGCTTTATATCAGTGTTAGGCAACTGAGGAAAAGGAGAAATTTCTGAAAAGACATAAACCACCCCAATTCATTACAGAAAAAAATAGGAAATCTGAATACACCTATAAGATGCAAAAGAAAAAAATTATTAGCAATCAAAAGCTTTTGCACAAAAGAATTCCTGGACAACTTTACTGGTGAATTCTATCAAATGTTTAAAGAAGAAATAACACTGACATTCTATGAACTCTTCCAGAAGAGGAAGGGACCCTTCTCAGCTTCTTGAGGTCAGTATCACCCAGTGCCAAATGCAGACAAAGACATCACTAAGGAAATTAAATGACAGACTAATAACCCTCCTGAATATAGATACCATAATCTTCAACCAAATACTAGCCAAGTGAATTCAGAACGATAGAAAAAGGGTTACATATTACAGCCAAATGAGATTAATCCCAGGAATGCAAGACTGGATGAACATTCCCCAAATCAATTAATGTAATGCACTATATTAATAAATAAGAAACAAAACTCATATGACCATTTCAATAGATACAGAAATCATTTAACAAAATTCAGTGTGCATTCATGATTAAAAAAAAAAAAAAAAAAAAAAACTCATTCCTGCCAAACTTGGAATAGACAGAAACTTCATCAAACTGGTCAAAGGCATCTATTCTGAATTCTCTAGATAAGGTCACATGTAAATCATGAAAGAACAAATGCGTTCTCTCTAAGATCAGGAACAAGGCAGATTCTCTTGGTACTTCTACTCACTGTTCTACTGAAGTTTTGGCCAGTGCAATCAGATGTAATAAAGAAATAAAAAACTGTCAGTTGCTTAGTCATATCCGACTCTTTGTGACCCCATGGACCATAGTCCGCCAGGCTCCTCGGTCCATGGCAGTCTCCAGGCAAGAACGCTAGAGTGGGTAGCCACTCCTTTCTCCAAGGAAAGAAAGAAAAGACAATCTAGATTAAAAAGAAGGAAGTCTTGGAAAGCTGTCTTTATTCCAAATGGCATGTTTTTATGTGTTGAAAGTCCAAAGGACTCAACGAAAATTCTACTATAGAAAATAAATTCAGCTATGATATGGGATACAAGATCAAAATCCACAAATCCTTTGCATTTTTATATATTGGCAGTGAACTCTGAAAATGAAATGAAGAAAACAATTCCATTTAGTAGCATCCAAAAAAGTAAAAGGTGCCCCAGATGGTACTACTGCTAAAGAATCTGCCTGTTGGTGCAGGAGACACAGAGATGTGGGTTCGATCCCTGAGTTGGGAAGATCCCCTGCAGGAGGGCATGCAACCTCCAGCACTCTTGCCTGGAGAATCCCAAGGACAGCAGAGACTGGTGGGCTACGGTCCATGGGGTTGCAAAGAGTCGGACACGACCAAAGTGCCTGAGCACTAACGTGCAAAAAAGAATAAAATCCTTAGGAATAAATTCAATAAAAGGAGTATGAAACTTGCACACTGAAAACTACAAAACATTGCTGAGGGAACTTAGAGGATGTCTAAACTAACAGAGACATTTCGTGTTCACAGATTAGGAGAATCAATATTGTTAAGATGGCAATTCCCCCCGAGTTAATCTATTGAGTCAACGTCATCCCTATCAAAATCCCAGCAGTCTGTTTCATAGACACTGACAAGCAGATCTTACAGTTTATATGGAAACAAAAAAAAATCCAGAGTAGCGAAAACCATCCTGAAAAAGAACAAAGTGGGAGGACTTTCACTGCCCAATTCCAAAGTTTCCTAAAAAGCTTCAGTAATGGAGACAGTGTTGAACCAGGATAAGAATGGATGTGTGGATCCATGGAACAGAGATAAGAGCCCAGCAAGAAGTTCTTGCATTTACGGTCAATGGATTTTTGATAATGACGCCAAGACTGTTCAATGGAAAAAGGATAAGCTTTTCAACAAACGATGCTGGGACAGTTGAATAGCCACATGCAGAAAGATGAACTTGGATCATCACAGCACGCACACAAATTGACTCTAAAGGGGTTGCAGACATAAATGTAAGTAGTAAAGCTATAAAACTTTTAGAAGAATGCTTAATAGAAAGTCTTCATAACCTTAGGTTAGGCAAAGTTTCCCTAGATTCAACACCCCAAGCACAACCTAACAGAAAACTGACAAACCGGACTTCATCAAAATTAAAACATTTGCACCTTTCAAGTCATTAGTAGGAAAATGACAAGACAAGCTGTAGACTGAGAGAGAATAGCTGCAAATCANAAGTCTTCATAACCTTAGGTTAGGCAAAGTTTCCCTAGATTCAACACCCCAAGCACAACCTAACAGAAAACTGACAAACCGGACTTCATCAAAATTAAAACATTTGCACCTTTCAAGTCATTAGTAGGAAAATGACAAGACAAGCTGTAGACTGAGAGAGAATAGCTGCAAATCATATATCTGATAAGCGACTTGTATCTAGGATACAGAGAGAACTCAGTGAAAAGACATTCAATTAAAAAAAATGGGCAAAAGTCTTGAATAGACGTTTCACCAAAGAACATAAACAAATGGTGGGTAAGTGCTTGAAATGGTGCTCAGCATCGTTAGTCATCAGAGAAATGCAAATTAAAAGCACAATAAGATACCACTTCACACACACACCAGAACGGCTATAATTATAAGTATACACAATAACAAATGTTGAAGACAGAAGCAGGCACCCTCAAACACGGCTGATAGAAATATGAAACGGTCCAGCTACTCTGGAAAATGACTTGGCGTTTTCTTTTCTTAAGAAGTGAAACGTAAGTTTACTAACTGACTCTGCAATGCCACAACTAGGTATCTACCCAAGGGGGATAAAAACACAAGTCCATGCAAAATTGGCATGTACAAACCCATAACAATTTAATTTCTAACAGCCAAAAGGGAGAAATAACCCTGATGTCAATTAGCTGATGCATGGACAAACAAAATGCAGTTTATCCATACAATGGAATACTATTCATCAGTAAAAAGGAACGAAGCACGGATACACATAGTGAATGAACGTCAAAAACATTAAGCAAGGGAAGCCAGACACAGAAGATTACCTGCTGTATGATTTTGTTTATATGAACTGTGCAGACAAGGTAAATCTATAGAGACAGAAAGTAGATTTGTGGTTGTCTGGACTGTGGGTTGAAACGGAAATTAACTGTAAATGAGGGTGAGAGATCTTCCGGAGCTGGTCTAAACCTGGATCATGTTGACGCTTGCACAATAAAGCAAATTTATTGAAAACTGTCGATATGCATCCTTGAAATGGGTGAATTTCCACGAAGCGAAGCTGCTGTGACAGTTTGTTGGGACTCTTTCTGTGGCCCTGGCAGAAAGGTCCTGCTTTGAGAACTGGGCCCTCTATAATCCCAGGGCACTGAGTCGTAGGATGGACCAAAATTCCCCAGAAGAGCCACAGGGAGTGATTAGAAGCAGGGCCTTTCCTATTTCTGCCCTTGATTCCTAGACTCATATGTTTTTCCTTCTGGGGGCAAAACACCACATAATGGCCATCCATGCAGAGCATATATGTCCTTGAGGACAGCTGTCTTCAAGCCAGCATCTCGGCTGTGTTGTCAAAAAGCCATCCTACTATTGTGTCCTCGGTATTTGGATGGTTCAGTCTGTGTTAGCAGCGGGTTCACTTGGCCATACTTCCGTTGCTGGGATTTTAGGCAGGATTCTGTGTTGACGGATCGAACCCTCTCTAAAGCTTCAGATGAGGTGAGCAGGGGGTTGGTTGAGGTTTGGGGGCCAGGAAAGGCAAATCCCAGGAGGTGATGTTCAATTCTATGTGTCAGCTTGGAAGGTGTTTTGGATGAGGTCAACATTGCATTGGCCAGTTCCAAGTGAAGGAGATTATTCTCCACAGTGTGGGTGGGACTCATCCAATCAGTTGAAGGCGTGAATTGAATGAAATGATCAGCCTCCTGGAGCAAGAGGAAGTTCCCAGCAGACTGCCTTCAGGCTGCTGTCCAGCGGATCTCCAGAATCTCCAGGCTGCCAGCTCCAGTCCTAACTGGAACTGCCCCACTGGATGTCTTAGGTCTTGAGCCTGCTGGTCTAGACTGTGAATGTGGATGCTAGTCTCCATGCTCACGTGAGCCAGTTTCTTATAACAAAGCTTTTTCTGTAGACGCACATACCCTATTGGTTCTGTTTGCTGGAGTACCCTAATAATACACTGGATGTGCCATTTCCCACAATGAATGGCTGCCTTTTTTCAGGGTGGAAGGGCCCAGCATAGTCAGTTTGCCCCCATGTGGCTGGTTGATCTCCTGAAAACAACATGTCATATCAGGAGCTCCGTGTTGGACTCTGTGGCCGACAGGTTGGACATTCAACCTCGGCCAATGGGAGGCCACGCTTCTGGGCTAATGGCTACTCTGGTCGTGTGCTGACATCAGCCGGCCCTGTCATCTTGCCCCCTTGGGTACGTCTCGCCTCTTCCGTTGTAGATCAGGTGATGTCCACCTGTAACCCAGAGATCTTCCTACATCAGGCATGCATGCCAAGTCACGTCAGCCATATCTGACTCTTCGTGGCCCTATGGAATGTGGTCCACCAGGCTCCTCTGTCCATGGACTTCTCCAGGCAAGAATACTGGAGTGGGCTACCATGCCCTCCTCCAGGGGATCATCCCAACCCAGGGATTAACATATCTTCTCCTAAAAGCTGCACACTGGCCTTATCCATCACTGACTGGATGGGCGTGAGTCTGAGTGAACTCCAGTTGGTGATGGACAGGGAGGCTTGGCGTGCTGCGATTCATGGGGTCGCAGAGTCGGACACGACTGAGTGACTGAGATGAGCTGAATGGAACTGAACCTTTCCATACTTATGGATTCTCTTCCTCCATACAAAATGGAACACGTCGTGCCCCACTGGAGGCGCTGTCTGTGGGAAGATTCCCCCACAGCCCACATTAACTAATGGACTGTGGATCAGTCATAAAGGGCTGTATTAGCAGTATTAGCCTCTACCTGCCTCTCTCTCCTGGGACATGTGCTCTGGAGCCCAGAGCCATCATGTAAGAAATCCAGCTACTCTTGGTGGACAAACCACATGGAGAGAGACACAGTGTGAGGTAGAGAGACCCCAGGAGCACCAACTCTCCTGGCCCCCAGCTTGTTGCTTCCCCAGCCCAGGTGCTGGACACCTCCGTGCGAAAACCTGCAGGTGATTCCAACTCTCTGCCCTGGCCCCGATATGCTGGATCTGCCTGGTTCGAGAATTCAGCCTCTTTCAGAGCCTGGCAGTCCTTGTAATTAAGTCCTTGGCCAGATCATCGGCTCTTTCTGCCTCCAGCTGCAAGAAATGAGAGTCTCTAATTTGTACGGTGTTAAGGAGACCCTCTGGTTATCTTAATTAGCCTTTAATTGGTGATTAACCACCCTCAGACTTTGCTTCTCCTCCTCCAGGGCCTCAGGCTGCCCCCAGCAACAGCCATCCAGTTCTGGAGTCGGTAGGGTAGGATGATGGTTTCCTGGGTCACTCTCAGATGCCCGATGGGCCGTACCCTCCTGGGCTTTCCTTTCTTCGGGTCTTGATTGCATCTGCACCTCACGCCACACCTGTTTCCCTGTCGCCCGTGATAGAGTCCTCACTGCCAGCCATCTGGTGGCTGAGCCAGCTCCAAAATCCCACTTGAGAGATCCTCGGACCACCCGCTGGTACCATCTGTTGCAAGTCAGTTTCCCTGGCCTCTAGCTTCCGAGATGAAGGTTTGATTGGGGAGAGTCCCTGGGTCGACCCTAATGGGAGGGAGGCCGAAAACCATGAGATGAGGCAGGGGAAGGCGAACTGCAGGACAGTCGAAGCAAAGACTTCAGCTGACCCCCCGGGGTCCTGGGCACTGGGCTAGCTTGTTAGAGCTGTCCCGCCTTAGGGGAAGCCTTCTGGTCTCCATACCAACTGGTCACTGCATACAGGTTACCTCTGCCTGGTGAGGCAGTTTTTTTGGATGGAGGCAATCCCCTGAGAGGACTCAGGAAACAGGTATTTTGCTGAAAAGGCTCTGAGCAGCTGAGGAGTGAGTGCCCCGGGGCTGGGCGGTGGGGAGTGAGTCTGGGCAGTGTGCTGCCGCACCTACTGACACGTCCGCGCCTTGCTTTCTCTCGGCGTCAGCTCACGCTCGTTTGCTCGGTCATGTCCGACTTTTTGCAACCCCATGGACTGTAGCCCGCCAGGATTCTCTGTCCATGGGATTGTCCCAGTAAGAATCCTGGAGTGGGTTGCCATTTCCTCCTCCAGGGAATCTTCCCAACCCAGGGATCAAAGCCGTGTCTCCTGTGGCTCCTGCACTGACAGGTGGGTTCTTTTCCCATGAGCCATCTGGGTTATTGACCGAAAACCCAAACTCGGACTCTAGGATAGAGACCTGTGATATCTTTGGATAACTTCCTAGAAATTCTAGGGAAAAACCACCATCTTGGTAATCCATCTTCACAGGCGACATGTGCCATGTTCTGCAAGAGTGAAGTTTGCAGGGGTAAAAGCTGTGACTTATTTTCAATGCTGAGAAAAGCAAGTCTCGAAGCCCCATGTTCCTGGCTACCTAAGGCAAAAAGAAACAAGTGTGTTCCTTTAGAAAGTGACACTGCACCCATTGCATTTATCAAGTTCTAGGCACATTCATGTGTTATTAGTCAGCACTCGCAAGCACGTACCCCATTCCAGACATTGTACTGTGAGTTGAAAATGCGCTTCCTGGGAGGAGATTTGGCAACCAAACATCCTTGCCTTGGGGGGACCGCTGGGTGGGGTATTAGTGGAACTGACAACCAGGGAGCTCTGCTTCCTCTCCACTTGGACAGTCTTACAATTCTATACCCCACCCCCACCGCCAAGAAATGAAGGTTAACGAGGAGAGTGAAAAAGCTGGCTTGAAACTCAACATTCAAAAAACCAAGATCATGGCTTCCAGTCCCATCACTTCACAGCAAATTGATGGGGAAAAAGTGGAACCAGTGACAGATTTCCTCTTCTTGGTCTCCAAAATCACTATGGATGGTGACTGCAGCCATGAAATTAAAAGATGTTTGTTCCTTGGAAGGAAAGCTATGACAGACCTAGACAGGGTATTTAAAAGCAGAGACATTACTTTCCCAGAAAAGACCTGCGTCGTCAAAGCTATGGTTTTTCCAGTAATCATGTATGGTTGTAAAAGTTGGACCATAACGAAAGCTGAGTGCCAGAGAACTGATGCTTTCAAACTGTGGCGCTGGAGAAGACTCTTGAAAATCCCCTGGACAGCAAGGAGATCAAACCCATCAATCTTAAACGAAATCAATCCTGAATATCTTGGAAGGACTGATGCTGAAGCTAAAGCTCTAATACCTTGGCCACCTGATGTGAAGAGCCGACTGATTGGAAAAGACTCTGATGCTGGGAAAACGTGAGAGCAGGAGGAGAAGGGGGCAGCAGAGGATGAGATGGTTGGATGGCATCTTTGACTCAGTGGACAGGAGTTTGAGCAAACTCCCGGAGGTAGTAAGGGACAGGGAAGCCTGGTGTGCTGCAGTCCGTGGGGCGGAAAAGAGTTGGACACGGTTTAGCAATGGAACAACAACCACCTGCCAGAAATGGTTTAAGAGGTGGGCACATGTGCTAAACCGGGACAATCCGTGCCCTTCCCTCGTGTTTATACATGAAAGTGGGGAGAAAACAGACCTTTCCGGCCGTGTAAATGTGGTGTGATACCATGGAGTATCCCTAGAGGCTGTGTCTATAGTATGAGGAAGAAACTGGGGAGTGCAGGAGAGAAAGAAAGGGCAGAGAGTGGAACAGGGAGGGAACACGTTATGCTCGAGCCGCTAGATTTCACAACTCTGTCAAGTTCTGAAATGTCCCTTCGTAAGCTGGTGTGAGTTGCGTCTCTGTTGCTTACACTCCAGAGGGTCCTGAGGTGTCTCAGCAGGTCAGCAGCTGCTCCCGGCTGTTGACTCCATGTACGGCACACACTTCCCGGTTCACCAAGAACTCCAGGGCACTGGAACCCTTGGCCCTGTGGGGCGAGGTCTCTGGTGCGTTCGTTTCCCTTTACAGAGGAGGACACAGGCTCCGTGAGATTTCTTTTAAATGTGATGGATGGGAAAATGCCTTGTCAGTTGAACGGTGCTGTCCACGTGGGACCTTTTACTGCTGCTGATAGTGAATTACTAATCTCACCTGTGAAACTGGACCCCTTGCTCCCGACACCTTCTGTGCCCTCGGCTCCTAAGGATCAGGTTTCCAATCGCCAGAGCCCCGGGGCTCGGCATGGAGCAGGTGCTCATCTGAAGCTTTCCGACTGACCTGAACTGTTGAGATGCAGTCGCTGGCACGGGCAGCCTGAGGTTCAGCAGTGTCCCCAGCGGGCAGATGTGGATATAGAAGGGAGGAAGCCGTATGCTAGGGCAGCTGTGGGGGGCAGGTGGCCCGGGGCTGCCTCTCACACCCTGCCTGTCCCGGGCCTTCCTTCCCTCCCCTTGGGGAGGTGGCTCTGACCGTGCTCCTTCGGTCTAGATCCCCTGGTTATGGCTGCTTCCTTGGACACTGACCATAAGGCTCCCCACTGCACACACTGTGACTCTGCCAGACACATCTTCTGATTATTGAGGGGCCTGGGGGAAGGCCAGAAGTGCTAGGGGGTGAACGCCCCCCACCCCCCAGAGCAGCCCTCCTTGTGCCACAGAGGCAGATTCGATGCTATGGGAGTCTCCCAGCAGGACAGAGTCCCCTTGGCCTCAGGGGAACCTGCTCACCCAGCTTTGTTATAGACACTCCTTCTCTCCCCAGCCCCCATCCCCTACACGTGCTCCCTGGAATGCTACAAACCGGTTGCGCTGGATGCTTGTTTGAGGCAGAGGTCTTGGGCTCTCTGTCTCTGAGGTCTGTAATGTCAGGACCCTTTGCTGACAGAGGAAACCCAACGTGAACACCCAGAGTAAAAAGAAAGGGGACCGAGCGACCCACCAACCGGAGAGCCCAGGGCTGGCTGTGCCGGGAGCCAACTCTCCTTTAGATCTTCTCACCCCTGATGCCTTTATTTCTAGAGTCTCTCCCCTGGGCCCCCTGAAACTCTGGGCACAGAGCCTTCTAGCTTCAAGTTCCGACCTGGGATGGCGCCTGCTTCCTGGGGATGGACAGTGGGTTGCTGAGCTGGACTGGACCTCTCCCACTGGCCAGGGGAGGGAGTTCCCTTGTTGAATTGGGGGTTTGCGCCCCAGCCTGGAGGGCTCAGTGGGGAGGGTTGAATCTGCAAAGGACGATGGAAGGGCTGCCTGCAGAAGGAAGGAGGGCAGTGCTGAGAGCGGAAAGCCTAGTGATGCTGCCCCGGCTCCCTGGAGCTCGGATGCCCCTCGATGATCCCCTCAGCATCACCTCCCAGCCCCCATGTGGTGCGGACAGAGGGAGCCTCCCCCCACCCCCCGCCCCCTGGGGCAGACACGCAGCGGCACAGGACGCATGCGGTCTCCGGAGCTGTGCCAACGCACCTCCCATCCTGCCCTCCATGCCCGCAGGCCCAAGTTCAGAGCCTCGGTGTCCCCAGCTGCCCCATAGGCAATGGCCGCCCCATGGAGGCCTCAGGGCTGCGTCTCAGTCCTGCGCTGCAGGCACACGATTGTTGCCAGACCACGGCTCCCCCATTCTTTCTTCTCTCGTCGAGATTTTTTATTTTTGCTTTGTTTTTTGCTCGAAAAGAAGAGAAGCAGGGAGAGCGAATGGGATTTCCAAACGCGTTACCGGTGGGTGAGGGGGTCCCCTCTCTTCTGGGACCTGCCAATGCTTCCCACCTGATGCACCTGACCTGTCTGAGGCTCCGCCCATCATGCCAGGTGCGTGCCACATCCCGGTCCTGTCAAGTCAGCCAGCAGCCGGTGCTAAGGAAGCCCTCGCTGCGAGCCTCCATGCCAGGAGGGGGCGCGGGCGCCGAAACTCCCCCAGCCCCACTTGCCAGGCTTTCTCTCCCAGCTGCAAATAACAAGCACCCAGATGCTCTGTTCACGTCAGAGCAAAATGAGACGGGCTTTACACCCAGGCTTTTAAAATTGTGTGGAGTACTTCTGCTGAGACACTCTTGAGTAAAAAAAAAGGGGGGGTGGAAATTAGTGAAATGTGGAATAATTTGAAGAAATTAGACCTAGTTTGTCCAAGATTAAGGAGAGCTCTAAATTAACTGGCCCAATCTTTCTTGCTGGGGAGGGAAAAAAAATCAATTCAGCCCTTAATTTTCTTAAGCGTCCCTTGTAAGGATGTGTGTGCAAAGGCTTCTAGGGGTGTTTATTAGGTCGTTTTATTTTAATCACCCTCCGCTGGGCTTGCCAGGAGACGCTGCAGACATTTCCCTGAATTTGCAATCAGCCACTTCCAGAGCTCATCCAGAACCTTCTTGAGAAGGAGGAAGTTTCCACTACCCTCCAGGCTCTGGACAGGCGTGGCCTAGATGGCCCAGGAGTGGGGCTCCAGGACCCTCACGGACCCTGCAGACAGGGTGGTGGGTTTTCCTCCCAGCGCCACAAGAGAGATGGGAGGGGACAGGCCAGGGACTCAGGAGGGGCCTGAGCACGGGGACAGGGAAAGAACCTTCCAGAAGGAAAGGAACAGGAGGCCTGTTCCTCCTGAAGATAGGAAGCAGCAGAGTCGGCAGGGGGTTGGGGGGGCCGGGAGAGGAGGCCAGAGGGGGCACCCCCAAGGTGAGCCCAGGAGGAGGGCCGAGGGGCTCACCCTGATTGAACCAAGTTGCAGAAGCCAGATCACGCAGGGCCTTGCCAGCCGGGTGGGACTTTGTCCCCAGGGGTGACGCAGGGGCGTGACACACTCTGTTAGAGGGTTTTTGGGGCTGTGCTGAGATCTGGGTGGGACCAGGGAGCCAGTCAAGGAGGGAGCCCGAGGCGACTTCCACGTACAGCACCGGCGGGAGGTGGGCTGGTGGCAAGACAGGTGAGCCGCTGCGAAGGCAGCAATTGCGTGTTGTTGAGCCCAACGTGCGGGACGTGGAATGAAAACGTCTGGGGAGGACGGGCGTGGGTGTGTGTGTTTGGAAGTCGCTGGGGTCCTGCCGTCACGCTCAGGTGCTTCAGACGAGGAGAGCAGACAGAGGCACGATTCACAAGGTGCTGAGATGACCATCCAGGGGTGTCGAAGCACCTCCCTGCACATGAACACCTGCAGGAAGGGGGAACATCCCGCTCCTCCGCTGGAGAGCTGGACCAGGAGCAGGGAAAGAGTGCCCCTGACTCCCTGCCCTGCCGTCCTGTCTCCAGCCGGCACCTCCACCAAGAGCCTGCCCCCCCAGAGCAGGAGGCGGGAGACCAGGCAACCCAGGGTCCAGGGGTCTGCCCCAGGGTGGGGAACAGGCGGCAGGGCCAGGAAGGGTGGCCAGGACAGAGCGTCAGCCACCTCCCATCCACAGCCCGTCTCTTTCTGCTGTGGTCATCTTCTGTCCAGAGTGCCCACCCTGGACGAGAAGGGCTGCTCTGGGGCTTGTCGATACGCCTGCTGTTGTGGGAGAAGCGTCAGGCCAGGCGCCAAGCACTCAGGGCACCCCCACTGATGTACACCCACGTTGAGGGGGCCTGCCCTCCTCCACCCCTTCTCTCCTCACCCTGTTCTGTGACCCCAGGGCCCGGAGGAGCCTCCTGAGGCTGACCTGTCTATCCCTCCCTGTGGGGCCCACGCCGGGCAGCCCAGCCCTGGGGGGGGTTCCCTGCTGGCCCTACAGACCCGGGAGGAGCCCGCTCCCGGGGTCACACCCCAGGTGGGGCGGGCTCCCACCTTATTTCTCTCCACGCCTTCCTAAGGGGCCCCTTTCCTCAAGAGTACATCTGCTTGCTGTAGGGCCCCGACTGAGCCAACGGCTGCAGTGTTTAATGAGGTGGGCAGTGGGCAGGAAGGGGAGAGAGGGGGGCATTGGTGGGGCAGATAACCCCGGGTGGGGACCAGGGCATGGGAGGGGGCATGCTGCGGAGAAGCGGCTGCTCAGGCAGCAGGCCAGGTCCGAGGCCAACAAGAGGAATCTCCTCCTCAAAACCCGCTGTCCATGATGGGCACCACAGGAGGGGAGGGGCCACGCTGAGGGCCTGCGCCGTGGGGAGAGGCCTTCGGTGTTCCCAGGGATGAGCATCCTTCCGTGAAGAGCAGGGAAACAGGGCAGGGCCGAGGCTCCACGGGCTGCAAAACCAAGCCAGCCAGGCCTGCGTCTGGCCTCCAGGCCAGGCTGCCCTCCTGGCTCCGCCCCACTGTCAATCATCTCTGAATGGCCCTGGGGTAGATGTGTCCATTTAAACCAGGCCCCCACCACCACCACCTGCCCTCCCCACCCTTGGCGGGGCTCTGGGGCCCCTGGATGCAGCAGACCAGCCAGCCCCCTCTGCCAAGGCTGTCTCGGCCCAGTTAGACTTGGAGCCTGGGGCCAGAGGCGTCCTGGCCGGGGAGGGTCCCAGTGGGGCCTGGGGGTGCTACTCGTATGTGGGCGTTCCAGCCTGGGCCCCCACATGGTGGTGGCATCCCGNCTGGGGCCCCTGGATGCAGCAGACCAGCCAGCCCCCTCTGCCAAGGCTGTCTCGGCCCAGTTAGACTTGGAGCCTGGGGCCAGAGGCGTCCTGGCCGGGGAGGGTCCCAGTGGGGCCTGGGGGTGCTACTCGTATGTGGGCGTTCCAGCCTGGGCCCCCACATGGTGGTGGCATCCCGGCACTGAAGCCCACCAGGCCGCCTGCTCTGGGCCGGGACCCAGCACCGCCCTCAGCTCCCTGACCCTACTTCCCGCTTTCTGCAGCAGCCCGCCCCGAAGACGCCGTCCCAGGAGCTGCCTGAGAAACCTTCNCGTATGTGGGCGTTCCAGCCTGGGCCCCCACATGGTGGTGGCATCCCGGCACTGAAGCCCACCAGGCCGCCTGCTCTGGGCCGGGACCCAGCACCGCCCTCAGCTCCCTGACCCTACTTCCCGCTTTCTGCAGCAGCCCGCCCCGAAGACGCCGTCCCAGGAGCTGCCTGAGAAACCTTCACATTGCATCTTCCCCCATCCCCTGGCTCTCCCTGGGCCCACCAGCATCCCTTGGACCCCAGGCCCCCGGTGTGTAGTCCACCCACAGTGAGGGCACCCCCCAGAGTAAGCAGTGGGGAGCATGGGGACTGGGGGCTCCCACAGGCTCAGCTGGGGCCCCCGGCTGGCCTGACCCTGCCCTCCCAAGGCCAGTCTTGGGCCTGAGGGACCCAGTGGACGGATGTTCCCCCAAGACAGTGCCCTGGGGAGACCCCATCCAGGAAACATGGGTGGATCCAGCTGCAGGTCAGAGAGCCCCCCTGGAAGGTGGGAGCTGACCAGGGCCAGCTCTCCAGTGTCCCCTGCGCAGCCCAGACCCTGGCAGGGTGCACACTGTCCTGTTCAACCTGCTTCGGTGGCTCCCTTCTTGCCTCCTCAGTGCCCACCAGGAACATCCCCTCTGGGACTCTTGGACAGTGATCCGCTCTCACCCACTTTGTCTATTCCCTGCCTTCATGCGCATGCTTTCCGCCCTCAGTTCCCTCCACCTGCCCTCTCCTCCCGCTGTGAGCAAGTCCCCATTCCCTTGGGGCCAGCATCAAGGCCGGAACCTTCCTCAGCCCTCACTTCCATCTGGTCAAGTGACTTGACCCCAGAGCCTGCAGACGCAATGGGGCCTGGGCGGGAGATGGCGTTGGGGAAGACAGGCTCTTTTCTCAGGCCAGGCAGGTACCGGGCAATCACCAAGCACAGTCCTGTCTCTCGAGCTGCCCCAGGGGGACACTGGACAAAGCCTGGAGATGTTTGTGATCGTGGCGGCTACCGGCTTGAGGCATGAGAGGCCCAAGGTGGGGCTCGGAGTCCCACACTGCACGGGGCGGCTGGGAGCCCAGAGTGGTCCAGGCCCCAAAGTTAACAGTGGCCGGATTCGGACAGCCTGCTGCCCAGATAGAAAGAGGGGCTCATGGCAGGCACCCAGGCCCTCCCAGGGCACACTGAGGGCTTAGTCGGAGCATCTCTCCTNCAGGCCCCCGGTGTGTAGTCCACCCACAGTGAGGGCACCCCCCAGAGTAAGCAGTGGGGAGCATGGGGACTGGGGGCTCCCACAGGCTCAGCTGGGGCCCCCGGCTGGCCTGACCCTGCCCTCCCAAGGCCAGTCTTGGGCCTGAGGGACCCAGTGGACGGATGTTCCCCCAAGACAGTGCCCTGGGGAGACCCCATCCAGGAAACATGGGTGGATCCAGCTGCAGGTCAGAGAGCCCCCCTGGAAGGTGGGAGCTGACCAGGGCCAGCTCTCCAGTGTCCCCTGCGCAGCCCAGACCCTGGCAGGGTGCACACTGTCCTGTTCAACCTGCTTCGGTGGCTCCCTTCTTGCCTCCTCAGTGCCCACCAGGAACATCCCCTCTGGGACTCTTGGACAGTGATCCGCCCTCACCCACTTTGTCTATTCCCTGCCTTCATGCGCATGCTTTCCGCCCTCAGTTCCCTCCACCTGCCCTCTCCTCCCGCTGTGAGCAAGTCCCCATTCCCTTGGGGCCAGCATCAAGGCCGGAACCTTCCTCAGCCCTCACTTCCATCTGGTCAAGTGACTTGACCCCAGAGCCTGCAGACGCAATGGGGCCTGGGCGGGAGATGGCGTTGGGGAGGACAGGCTCTTTTCTCAGGCCAGGCAGGTACCGGGCAATCACCAAGCACAGTCCTGTCTCTCGAGCTGCCCCAGGGGGACACTGGACAAAGCCTGGAGATGTTTGTGATCGTGGCGGCTACCGGCTTGAGGCATGAGAGGCCCAAGGTGGGGCTCGGAGTCCCACACTGCACGGGGCGGCTGGGAGCCCAGAGTGGTCCAGGCCCCAAAGTTAACAGTGGCCGGATTCGGACAGCCTGCTGCCCAGATAGAAAGAGGGGCTCATGGCAGGCACCCAGGCCCTCCCAGGGCACACTGAGGGCTTAGTCGGAGCATCTCTCCTGTGCTCTGAGCCTCTTTTCCTCTTTGGGGCCCGTTCTCGGGGACCAAAGTCATGTCCCATCAGGCCAAACTGAGCAAAGCTTTCTTCCTGGCTGGTGGTGCTCAGATCACCCTGACTCCCTGCCCCCCTTCTTCTGCTGAGCCTGGAGATGGGCCTGTGGACTTGGCACTGGGGCACTGGGGCCCTCAGCTGCCGTGTAGCTCTACCCCTTTCTGGGCCCAGTGTTCCTCTCCATGAAAGGAGGTGGCTGGGGTCGAGGCCTGCTGCGGGCCCCTGCCCGCCCCGATGCCTCTCCTAGAATTACCCGTGTCAGCATGAACAAGGCCATCCATCAAGCCCCAGCCCACGCGGGCACTGACTTCAGCCCCCAGCCACGGCAGACATGTGCACTGCTGAGCTGGGGCCCCCCCCCAGGAATGAGCCCCGGGAGCCCCACCTGCCTTATTGATAACGACTGTGCATGCGTGAGACGCCGGGAATGTCTACATGACTGGGTCGGTCTGTTCCAGAGGATGCCGTACATACATCCAGGCTATTTTCGGGGGCCGGCGGGGCCAGGCAGGAGAAGGGCAGGGGCTCCTGGATGATCTGGTTACGGCCATGTGCCGGGGCAGCAAATACCACTGCTTCTGTGCAGTGATCTCACGGGAGGGGCGGCGGATGGCCTGACCTGCGCGCGGGCCCGGCCCAGGGCTAGAGGGGAGGGAGAGGGTGGCAGCAGGCGCTGGAATGCCCAAGCCCCTTGGAAATGTTCTGCGTCTTTTTTTCCTGAGCGGAGTGCACCCCCCTCCCACGTCCCCGTGCTCACTGCAGCCTGAGGAGGGACCCCCAGCAGGCCCTGGGGGCTTGGACCTGGGGCAGGGGGACGGGTGCAGGACATCCCTGAGCGAGAGGCCACCTTGGTTCCCTTCTCTGCTGCTTTGCAGCAAAAGCAGGGCGACTTTGACCCTCCAATGGGCAGAGTGGGCATGAGGGTGCTGGCGTGGGGTGTCCCGGTGCCTCTGAGGGTTTCCCGGCCAGCGTGTGTGTTCTCTGGAGCCTCCTCTTAGGGCGCCTCTCCCTCACCTGCTCCCCACCTCTCCTGGAGTGATTGCTGCTTTCTTGACAATGCCAGCAAGGCTGGAGGGCAAGGCACTGTTGGAAATCCCCTGCCGTGTGCACCGTCTGATGGCTTCAAACATTGTCCAGGGGCTGAGTCTTCAAAGGCGCCCTGTGCGGTGTCCAGGCCGCTGGGGCCTTTGTCCCACCCCAGGCCCTCCTTCTGCCCCTCCTGGCTGCCCGGCCGCATCCGCTTCCCAGCTTGGCGCTCCTGGTTGCCTCTGTGAGTGCATGCTAGGTGACTTCGGTCCTATCCGAATCTTTGTGACCGCGTGGACTGCAGCCCGGCAGGCTCCTCTGTCCATGGGCTTCTCCAGGCAAGAATACTGGAGTGGGTTGCCGTCGCCCTCCTCCAGGGGATCTTCCCGACCCAGGGACCGAATCAGCATCTCCTATGCCCCTGCGTTAGCACTAAAGCCACCTTTCCATTCCTCCGAATCCTTCCCACTCTCCAACTGAAAACTGCCAAATGGTCCATTTTCCTCTGACAACTCAGAGTCCCAGAGGCGGTGAGCAGGGTGAGACCTTGTGCGTCTGTCCCCTCCCGTGTGGCGGACACACCACCCTGTCCCCTCCGCTCAGCCTGCAGACCCTCACTAAACACAGTCCCTGTAAACGTTCAGGCTGTGTGCCTCCCTTCCCACCATCCCGCTCTGTGGGCTTCATGGTTCCCCCTGCCGTCTCTTTCTTTGCCTCCAAAGGACTTCTGGTCACCCCAGAGTTTCCTCTGACTTCCCTGCCGGGTCCCCTCCAAGCACAGGCAGGGGCGCAGGGCGGGGCAAGAGGGCTGGATGCAATCAGTTAGGGAGGCAGCCCAGAACAAGGTCACCGTCCTCATCACGAAGGTTGTGACTCCCTCTCCACCCAGAGACACAGTTGAGGCTGCCTTCCATCTGTTTTAATTTGGTTGATGGACATCAGACCTGAAACAGATCTGCAGTTGGAAGGGGAAAATTCCTCAATGTTTTAATTTGCTCCATCCGACTCCAGGCAAAGAGGCCATGGGCTTATTTTTTCCACCCCCACCCACCCCAGCTGCCCCCCTGGGGAGCGAGCATGTGTTCACGTTGTCTCGGGTACAGAACCTGCCTGTTCCCAGCAGCCCCCAGAATGGCTTGGCTCAGAGCATAAAAAAAGATCCTGGCATTTTCTGTCCCCTCGACTCTTCCCAAAGTAGCCTCTCCTGGCGGGCACAGTTTCCTTGTAAGGCAGCCCAGAGGGCTAGGCCAGCGAGAGTGTGCTCAGCACCTTGGGGACAGGGGACAGGGCTGGTCCTAAATGGCCTGGGGATTATTTCAGGCTCTCGGAGCGTTCAGGAGCGGGGAGGAATGAGGTGAGGGTGCCAAGGGAGGGAGAGGTGTTGGTGTGTTTTTTGAATGCCAGAACTATAATTAAGGGGCGAGAAGATTCATGCTAACCCGTAACCAAGGCTGCAAGAGAAAACCATGAAACCCAATCGCCCAGGGGCGCGGGGCTCTGGGATGGCTTGGGGCACTCGCTTTGAAGCCTGTTTCAGAGCTGAGCACATTTATCACGGGTGCCGGGGCTCTGACAGCGTCACATGGCCTCTGCCATCTCGTGGTGCCCCAAGGAACTCTGGCCCTCTGGTGCCACCTGTTCCGGGGCTACCTCAGGAGGCTTGAAGGGACTTTCCAGAGGGCCCATTTGGCTGGGTTGGAGGGGGTCTTGTCTGAACAGAGGACTTCCCAAGGGCACAGGCTTGGGGTGCCGAGAAAGCTGCTCGTGGAGAGCTGACCGGGGTAGAGAAAGCATGTCAGATGGGTCTGCTGGCGTGGGCCAGGGGAGGCTCTTTGTCCTGCCCTGGGTTTCAAGCTGGCCTCCAAGTGTGCAAACCCTTAGGCTATTGAATCTGGGCGAAGGTTCTAAGGAGGCTTGTTTGGCCTTCTCCCCACCTTTGGGGCCATTACATACTTTTCATCATTAAAAAGTGAAAGCAAAAAAAAATCCTTGGTCCTGGCTTCCCCTCCACCCACGTGAATGTCCGCGATTCCCTTGGGTTTGTCCTCCACAGCCCAGAACTCTGCAGTCAGGCCTTCCAGCTCCTCCCTCCATCTCTGACCACATCCTCCCAGACAAACAATTCCTGGAGAACCCCACACAGACAGACTCATTGTGGCCAAGCCCTGTGGTCAGGCTGTTGCCACAGGCGTTGGCCAAACTCCTTTCTTCGAAAGCCACAGGCTTGGTTTTCCCGGATGCACAGCGGCCCGGCTCCCCGTCCCTGACTGCTTCTGGGGGGAGTGGGGATCCTGGGGGCCTCACTGAGAGGGCCGGGGAGCAGGAATCAAGCCCCTCCAGGGGTTGCTTTGCCTTTTCCTGACCCTGGTTTAGTCAACAGACGAGGGCGTCTGAGCCAAGTTTGGATAAGTCCTGGCTCTGCCCACGAGGACCCACATTGCTAGCTGGGACAGGAGAAGGGCATGAACTTGCAAAGTCTCGGCTTAATTTCTGGCGCTCTGAAGTCCACCTCCTTCCTGAGGCTGGTGGTAACTGTGCTAATCAGCTAGGCCGCAATGGCAATTAGACATGACCGTGTGGGGAGCAGAGCCAGATCAGAGCCACCCTGGGCCGCCTTGAGCCAGCAAGCCGGCACTGGGCCCTCCTGGACCCACTTAGACTGCGCCTAGCAGGGGGGTCTGTGCTCACCGCCACTCCCCCTGCTTTCAGATTTGGGGGTCCTGGGCACGGAACCCCATCCCCACCGTGCCGTAGGCGGAGGAAGTGAGCCTTGACCACGCCAGAATGTTCCTTCCCCGGGAGCATGGGCACCCGTGTCGAGAGGATGTTTCAGCCTGGAACCTTGGCCTTCTTTTTCCTGCCCTTTGCCTCTGCTCAGCCAAGGCCACGCCCAAGGCCAGCTCCAGGGCTCTGGCCACCACAGCAGTCTGCCTGCCAATCCTGCCTCCCACATGGAGCAGACAGTCAGCCCTGTGACTGCCCTACCCCGCTCCCCTCTTGGCTTCCGGTTGGGAGTCAAACACTCTAGGCTCAGCAGGTCCCAATTGTTTTGAAACAAATTTTATTGAAATACAGTTGATTTGTGATGTTGTGTTAGTTTCCGGTGTAGTGATTCCATTATACACACATGTGTGAGTACTCAGATGGTTTAGTCGTGTCCGACCCTTTGCGACCCCGTGGACTGTAGCCTGCCAGGCCCTGCTGTCCATGGGATTCTCCAGGCAAGAATACTGCCATGGATTGCCTTGCCCTCCCCCAGGGGATCTTCCCAACCCAATGATCGAACCCACGTCTCCTGTGGCTCCTGCCTTGCAGGTGGATTCCTTACCTCTGAGCCACCTGGGAAGTTCTCAGTTTTATATATATATATATACACACTTACCAGGTGGTGTTAGAGGTAAAGGGCCTGATTGTCAATGCAGGAGCCACAGGAGACATGGGTTTGATCCCTGGGTCAGGAAGATCCCCTGGAGGGGAGCATGGCAACCTACTCCAGTATTCTTGCCTGGAGAAACCCACGGACAGAGGAGCCTGGCAGACTACAGTCCACAGGGTCACAGAGTTGGACGCGACTGAAGCGACTTAGCACACATACATAAATTATTATAAATATATAAAACTTTTTAATATCCTCTTCCATTATAAGTTATTGTAAGATATTGAGTATGGCTCCCTGTGCTATACACTAGGTCCTTGCTGTTTATCTGTTTTACAGAGAGCAGTGTGTATATGTTAGCCTCAACCTCCAAATTTATCCCCCTCCCACTTTCTCTGGTAGCTGTAAGAGTTTTCTCTGTGTCTGAGTCTCTGTTTTGAAAATGAATTCATCTGTGGTGCTTTTTTTTTCTTTTTTCAAGGTTTCACATATAAGTGAAGTCGTACAGTCTTCGTCTTTCTCGGGTTTACTTCACTTCACGCAATGGTCTCCAGCTCCATCCATGGTTCTGCAAACGGCACTGTTTCATCCTTTTTTTATGGCTGAATAATGTTCTGCTGCGTATCTGTGCCACTCCTTCATCCATCCGTTCGTTGACGGACACTTGGGTTGCATTTGTGTCCTGGGCACAATAAATAGTGCTACTTTGAACGTAGGGATGCAGGCCTATTTTCGANATCCATGGTTCTGCAAACGGCACTGTTTCATCCTTTTTTTATGGCTGAATAATGTTCTGCTGCGTATCTGTGCCACTCCTTCATCCATCCGTTCGTTGACGGACACTTGGGTTGCATTTGTGTCCTGGGCACAATAAATAGTGCTACTTTGAACGTAGGGATGCAGGCCTATTTTCGAGTTATGATTTTCTCTGGATATATGCCCAAGAGTGGGACTGCTGGATTGGATGTTATCAGCAAACTCCATGTAATTAGAGGCTTCCAGCAAAAAGACTGCACTGTGTAGGCCACACCAGTGCCTTCCAGCACACTCCAGAGAGCTGGGCCTCCCTGGCAGCTCTTCCCCAAGATTCAGGCAGAGTTTCAGTGTCCCCTCCCGAGACAGACCTCCCTCCCTCAGCCTCAGCCAGACTTTCTGAAGGGCCTGCGCATGTGGCTGGAGGTCCGCTTCTCTCTTCTCCCCTCTCCTTCCCTCCCCTCTGCTTTTCTTCCTTCTTCTCTTTTCTTTGCTGGTATTTAACAAGAGATTCCTGTGCATAATAACAACAGTTTGCAAACTAGGAGCTTTCAAATACAAAACAGACATAAATCTCCTCTTCCTTCTTTTTATTGAAGCATAATATACCCACCAAAAAAGGCATGTATTTTAAGTGTGCCGATGCCTCTTCTCAAAATGAACACACTGCGTGGCCCATCCCAGCTCAGGTACGTTTCTGCACCTCGGAAGCCCTCCCATGCTCTGCCAGGTGGCAAACAACCAGCCACCTCTCGCCTGCCCCAGGTAACCACATTCCCAAGTCTGACCCTGTGAATCAGTTGAACCCACAGCTCACTTGTGTGTGTTTGTTTTTTCCAAAAGTGAATCATGCCCTGTGCTCTCCCAACCCACGGGCCCTGTTGTGTGGCTGCCGGCGTGGATGTAACACGCTCATCCACGTGTGAGGCGGGGCCAGCTCCTCCAGCAGCCCCTTGGGCCGTGTCCAGGGACGCGGCGTCCACATCTCTCAGTGGGCGCTCGTTGAGTGAGTGTGTGCAAATGCCTGCTGAAGTGGCCCTCCCATGGCTCATCACTGGTTTCGAGGCAGAATTCGTCCTGAAGCTGTTAGCCTCCGTTCTGTCTCTGCCCGCGACTCGGAGCCATGTGGGCTTCCTTGGGGCTGGAGCCCGCCGTGCTCCACGGCGCTCGCTGGGGACAGAGCCTGGCACACTGTAGCCCTTGCTGTTGCCACCCCTGGTCACAGTGGATGTGCAGCCCCTGCTTTACAAAGGGGGAAACTGAGGCTCCATCCCTCTGACCCCAAAGTGGCTCTCACTCTGGATAAACAGCAACAAGTCAGGGACGCGGGGTGGGACCAACCCAGCCCGAGAGCCTTTTGTTACTTCTTTTTTCTTTCTTTTTTTCCATTTTCTTTTCCGGGTGAGGCAAGACACTCCCTCTTCCCCGGAGGGGCCCTGGGAATGGGCAGCCCGTCGGGTGGAGCGTGTGTGGCCCGGGCCCGGGCGTCTCTGCTGGCCCCTTCTAACCTCAGGACCACCGGCCCACTGCCCAGAGCCCAGGGCGATGGGGGCCTGCTGCTTGGAGGGCATTGCAGGGCCACACTTTCCATCTCTGGTTCACTTCACCACCTCCCCTTGTGAGACTTGGCCGGGTGGGTGTGTGAGTTCTGGGGGACAGGAAGTAATTAAAGCAGGGAAGTCATGCGTAGGTTGCTGGGGGCCATGCGTAGAACAGCCTGGGCAGAGGTAGGGAACTTGACGGGGAGACAGGTGAGCAGATGGGGAATCGCATGCAGGCCAGGGCGGAGGTGGAGGCCTGACGAGGGAGGCTGTGCACGGCTGGTAGGGGGAGCCCTGAGGAAATGACGCAAGTGAGCATTTTAAAAATCTTTATTTTTTAAAGATTTTTTTAAATTGCAGCAAAATAAATATGCATAACACAAAATTTGCCATTTGGGGACTTTCCTGGTGGTCCAGTGGTTAAGAATCTGCCTGCCAATGGACATGGGTTTGATCTCTGGTCTGGGGAGAGTCCACGTGCCACGAAGAAACTGAGCTTCGTGTGACGGCTGCTGAGTTAGCACTCTAGAGCCCATGAGGCACGTCAGAAGGCAGCCCGCCCGCAGCAACAAAGACCCCGTGCAGCCAAAAAGAAATAGATCGAGTTTTTAGAAATTGCCATTTTATATTGTATATTAACCCATATATTTTGGGATCCAGAAAGATGGTACTGATGAACCGATTTGCATGGCAGCAGTGAAAACGGAGACATAGAGAACAGACTCGTGCCCACAGTGGGGGAAGGAGAGGGCAGGATGAATGGAGAAAGTAACCTGAAAACATATACATTACCGTACGTAAAATACATAGCTGGTAAGAGTTTGCTGTGTGACTCAGGGAGTTCAGTCTTATGCTCTGGGATAGCCTAGAGGGGTGGGATGGGGTGGGAGGTGGGAGGGAGGTTCAGGAGGGAGGGGACGTATGTATACCCATGACTGATTCATGTGGATGTATGGCAGAAACTGAGGCAGTATTGTAAAGCAATTATCTCTCAATTAAAAATGAATAAAAATTTTAAAAACTGTGCTCGTAACCATTTTGAAGTCTATGGTTCAGCGGCTTTAAGTACAGTCACATTGTTGGATAACATCACCACTATCCGTCTGTCAGAACTTTTTCCTCTTCCCAAACCCAGGCTCTGCACCCGTGGAGCACTCAGTTCCTATTCCCCCAGCCCCCAGCACCCATCTGACTTCTCCAGGAACCTCGTGTAGATGGAATCTCGTGGAATTTGACCTTTCGTGGCCATTTTACTGGGTACAATGCCCTCAAAGTTCACCTATGTTACAGCAGGTATCAGAATTTCTTTTGAAGACGGTACTGTTTCATGGTACGTACATCTCACGTTTTGCTTACCCTTTTGCCCTTTGATGGACACTTGATTTCCACATTTTGACTATGGTGAACAATGTCATCATGGGTTTACAAATACCTGTTTAAGTCCCTGTTTTCAATTCCTTTGGGTGTACACCTAGCATTTTATATTATTGCTTTTTTTTTTTTTTTTTTTTGAGGCAAGGAATAATGACTTTATTCAGAAAGCTGGTAGACCAAGAAGATGGCAGACTAATGTCTCAAAATAACCATCTTTTATGTGTAACTTTTTTGTTTTGAAGAATATGTTGTTTATTCTCATTTGCCAGCTACACACTTAATTATATTTATAAAATTTATTATATATGTAAAATCTAAGTTTATAAAATTGCCTATTGTCTTTCTACAAATAGACAATATCCACTAATTGTAAAAATTGTGCCATCCACCTAGTATTTTAGAGCACAGAAGTTCATGTCCAGTTTGGACTTCGGAAAGTCCAGTTGGGGGCCTTCTTGGAGGTTGGAGGACACCGGAGACAGGGGCCCCAGGGTGGAGGCTGGGCAGAGACCATGAGGCCTGAGCTAGGCCGGGAGGAGGGGAAGGGAAAATGAAGGACCGGGGGGTCTCTTTTGAGACAGCCCAGATAGATACAGTGGCCCTGGGCAGTGACGAGAGGAGAGGGGGAAACGGCCCACCCTGCAGCAGGGCTGGCTGAGTGTCTGATAATGACACCATTATCGCAGATGCAGGGTGTGAGGCCTCCCTTGTTGGCCGGGAGGAAGAGGGGAAAGAATGAGTTCAATTTGGCTGGTTTAATAATTTTTTCCTTCATGAGTTCAGCAAACATTTCTGGAGGGTCCATTATGTGCTAAGCGCTGTGTTGGATGCCTGGAAAGCACAGCCAAGGGAGAGAGGCTGGAAAGCACAGCCAAGGGAGAGGGGCTGGAAAGCACAGCCGAGGGAGAGAGGCTGGAAAGCACAGCTGAGGGAGAGCGGCTGGAAAGCACAGCCGAGGGAGAGAGCCTGGAAAGCACAGCCGAGGGAGAGAGGCTGCCCCTAGTTGGAGCTGCCATGTAAACACTTGGGTAACTGCACTGAGACACAGCCACTGGGGGCCTGTGCTGGCCTGGAGAGACAGAGGGAAGAGGGAGGCTTGCTGAGGAGGCAGAGGTAGGGGGACTGGGGGCCAGGAAAGGCTGTGCTAGGCCCCAATGTCCAGCAGTGAGGGTGCCTGTGTATGAGAAGAAGGAGAGCAGGGAGGGGAGAGGGTGGCAGTACAGAGGCCTTGCAGCCAGGCTGAGGGTTTGCAGTTGACCATGGTGATTGGGAGCCACGACTGCTGTAAAAAGAACACTGTCACTTGGGTGGACGCTCATGCTACGGTCCAGATCTGTGAATGGTCTAGTGGAGAGAAGCTGGGGGGCGGTGGACAGGGCAGGAGAGGCACCTGGAAGCCCTCTAGCCTCAGCGGTGCAGGTCAGGGGCCTCAAGGTGTCCACCACCTCCCCTTAAGGGGAGGAAGGCCTCCTGCCCACTGCTTGCAGCCCTTGACTGAATCTTCGAGGCAGATGGGGGCCCTGTGCAGGGGAGAAAGCGCTGATCAGAAGCAAGCTGCAGCCCCCACAAAGGGCCTGTCCATCTCCCCGGGGGCAGCGGGGCCCCAGGCTTCCTTCTCTGCCTGGGATGGGGCAGGGGCTATGGGACAAAGGCGGTGGGGGTTGCTCCCAGTGCAGCTGGAGATGCGGTGGCAGCCCCAGAGCCAGGCCCCCGGTGGGGTTGGGGAGATGGGATGGAGACAGAACACGCTGGAAGTTGCGGGTCCGTGACCCAAGGTCCAGGCTCCCGTGTGGAGGCCTGGGCACCTGCTCAGAGTGGCGGTGAGGGTGGCAGGCGTGGAGGTGAGCCGGCACTCTGGGTGTCAGAGGATTAGTGCCCATTCAGAGCAGGTCAGGTGCACGGGGGGCTTTGTTCAGACCTGTTTGCCTTTTGTACCCGCCTGCAGAACACCCAGGATGCATGATGTCATTTCAGACGCATTAAGCTGGAACAGCTCAAAATTGAATAATTAATTACACTCAGCTTCAATCGCAGTGACTAATTGATCAGGGGCTGCCAGCAGACACCTGGACGGGATTAGCTGTGCACAATGAGGGCTGCGGGCAGGTGGCGCAGCCCCTCTGGACCCCTAGTCCCTGTGTGGGACTTAATTAAGACTGACTTGATTTCTCTATTCTTGCTGGAGACCTCAGCAGGCCCCATCCATCCCACGATTAGCGGTTGCAAGTGGACTGGGCCCTCGACTCGGATGTGAGAGCCTGAGGTCTAGAAAGACGCGGGCCTTGTCCACGCTTGGGTCCTAACGCTGGCTCCACCTTTGGGTGAGCATTTAACCTGCCGGAGCCTCCCCATCTGTCCAGCTGAGACCAGCACTGCTGGGACCAGCTCTGGGCATGGCCCTCAGCGTGTGCTGCTGCTGTCCCTGAGACTGCTGGTGAGGCTGCCCTTGCTCTCACCTCCCTTGTTTGGGTGCAGCTGGAGCAGCTGGCCCTGTCCACCAGCCCTGCGGCTCCTTTTCACTCCCTGGAGAAATTTCTCCTTCAAGGCCCCTCTTGTGGATAGTACTGCCTTCTCAGCCGTCTTGAGCCCCCTTCCTGTGTGCACAGCAGCGTCTGGCTGTTTAGGGGACTCAGCTCACAGTACCGTTCTCCAGAATTCACAGCCACGTGAGTGGCACATCCTGCTCCTACAAAGGGCTGGCATGTGCAGTTGGGCAGGTTGTGCACTGCACAATTCAGACTTTGCTGGAAGTGGTGTGGCCCACAGTTGCACAGGGACACAGCGGCCCATGTTGCACTGCAGAGTTTATTTCTCCCTGTCCATCTCCTTGCTGTTTCCTGGTCTTCTCATTTCATGCCACCTCAGCCCTATACCCTGGGGTAGGACTGCCATGCAGAACTCACAGACCTCACACCTTGCCTTCTTGCCCTTCCGGCCCCCAGCACGCTTGCTGGTCCAGATGGGGTGCCTCCTGTGCCCTGACGCCTGCGTGTTCATCATGCCCCCGGACCTTGTTACCCCATCCCCCACCCCTTGTGCAGCCCCCTTCTCCTGACCTGCAGATACACTGGAGCCCTTCAAGACTCAGGCTCCTCCAGCTGCTACCCTCTCCTAGATGGGATCAGCACCCCTCAACCATTTCCCCAGATGGCCTCAACGCTCCAGTTCCCCTGACAATAATCTCAGGCCCTGTGTACTTTCTGGGGGATGTGCTCAGTCCTGGTCACGGTGGAGGCCCCTGCAGGCTTGGGTGCCACCGCCCCTCTGGCTTCCTTGAGGCTCCCTCCTACCTGACCCTGCCTCGCCCCTGGGCCTCCAGCCCCAGTGTGCCCTGCCCTTCACTGCTGCCAGGACCAGCCAGGGCTTCTGTGCACGCCAGGTGGCCGGTCAGCACAGTCAACCACAACCAGCTTATTTTGTTCCTCACTTGTCCTGGTCGTAGTTAAATTATTTTCCCTCTAAAACCTGGGAGCACCTGAGACGTGTGGACGGCTGTGTCTTCTGTTCTCTCCCAGGGTACAGCAAGGCACTCCTGGAGATCCTGGTCACTCTCCCCTCCTCCAGCACACCCTGAGCCCCAGGCGTGGGAGTGCCCAGCTCATCGTGACAGGGTCTTTGCCACTGACCCTCCTCTACCCTTGGCATAGCCCAGAGTGGATGGCGGTACAATCTCCCTTTTTTTTTTTTTTGCAGAATTTGGAGGTGACTGGATGTGAATTTCTTAAGTCAGAGGGAGGAGGAGATTAGGCAGCGAATCTCCCCTCTATTGAGCATCTTTGTCGTAATCAGAGCCCCTTTGGATCCCTGAACGAGACTTAAAGGTTGTGTGGACTGGCATGCCCCTAGCCACAGACAATAGGGTTCATTATCTCCCTCTGGGGATGCTTTCAGAGGCACCTGTGGTTCCCACTTCCAGAAAGAACGAGAGGCTCGACCAATCTAAACCAAAGTCCTCACTGGACAGCATCGTCTCTGGTGCCCAGTCAGACCAGCAGGTAAAGGCCCGAGTCTGTGTCCAGCATGGTGGGCACTCAGGGGACCCCCCCCTCCCCCCTGCCGCCAGCCATCCAGTGGCCAGACCACTCATCAGGAATGTACTTCTGAACCTGAACACACAGATGCGGTAGTGATGGGCATGTGGCCAGAACCCACAGGGTACACAGGGGCATTTCCCAGGATCTGGGATTTTATCCCAAGGTAAGTTATGTGTTTCTCATCTCTCTTTTTACCTGGCAGAAGTGGAACTGACTTGTAACAGGTTCAAACACAGAAGAATGTGCGTTCCCCCAAAGTAATCACTGTTAAACTGGTCACTGTGACTTCCAAATATTTTTAGGCATATATAGTCATTTAACTAAATACATACGTTTACACTCTTCTTCTTTTTTTTTTTTTTACTATAACAGATGAGATCAGCCAACCCATACAATTCGTCTTCTTGTCTTAGCTTTCTACAGCTCTCCCCAGGTCTGTACATGTCACTCTGCTTCTTCCTGTCCATCAAGCGAACAGTAAATAGTGTTCCTTAAATGGATGTCCCCGTGGTTCATCCGGCCATTCCATGATGGGCAAAGAGGTCACTGCAATTTTTTACAATTATAAGTAGTGGGGGGGGGTGAGCCCTAAACATCCTATTTCAGTGGAACTCAGCAAAAGCACTTTCGACATATTGCCCCTGAAAGGGTTGTACCTATCTGTACCCAATAATAACACATGATTTTCAAAAATGTTTGAAGCTATAGAATGGCACACAAAGCACAATTCATATACATTTAATTTTTTTCACTTTTTTTAAACTTCATGTCAGATTTGGTGGGAGGCACTTTGCCTCTTTCACTGCCCCCCTACTCCACCCCGGAGCCCTCAGAGGTTCTAAGGGGGGCCTGGCTCCGCTCTGTGCTATGATAACTCCAGGCCACTCATCTGTCCATGTCAGAGGGTCCTGGCTGGCCCTCTGACTGCTCATTTATCAACACTATGTAGGGCTGACCCCATTGAGTGATTTATTGAATTTCTTAAAAGTCCTTTTTCAAGTGATGTAACGTGCCTGAGGTTCAGGGAGACGCGGTTCCACCTCTAAGGGGAAATGCTTCTATCATTCTGAGAAAAGACACCAAAACTTCCCCCCGAGTTTCCTCCCCGCTGCCACCCCCACTTCTGAGACAGGTCCTGGGGGCCAGGCTCCTAGCTTTTTCCAATCTCCCTCTTTTGGTGGGAGTCAAACCCCTGAAGGGGCAGGAAGAAGGGTTTGCATTTTCTCTAGCTGGCGGACCTGGTCAGAAAGCACAGCCTGGCCCAGACTCAGACACACAGCGACGTGGCCACATGGGGCAGGGTCTCTGCGCTCTGGCCATCCTCACAGCCCATTAAAGCTGGGCGCTTGGCTCCAAGCAAAGGGTCCCCGGGGCCCCCTGCCCTGGACTGCTCCACTCGGAGGCCCCCTCGTGCTGATCTGGACTGGTGAGGCAGGCTGGCCCTCAGACAGCAAAGTCTTCTGATGGTGGGTTCAGCACCCCTGTGCACACGCTTGGCCCCCAAACGCTCTTCTGCTAGGAGGAACTGTTTAGTCTCCACGTCTTAACTCAAGTTCCTCATGTTCCCGGCCTCAGTTTCCTCACCTAGAAGATGGAGCCCACGATGCCAGTTTCATTTACTCGGGATCCGGGATTTTATCCCAAAGTAAGTAATAAACAGCAGTTGGGGTAGGAACAGGGGGCTTTCAAATGGGTCCCCAGGCCAGACTCTGGAGCAGACATCTTAAAAAAAATTTTTTTTAATTAAAATAAACATTTTATTTTACTGCCCTGCAGGGCATGTGGAATCTTAGGTCCCCGACCAGGGATCAAACCCCCCCCACACATTGAAAGCACAGGAGTTTCAGCCGTGGGCCCACAGGGAAGCTCCCTGCGTCTCTCTAACTGTTTGTCACCCTGACCTGAGCGACAGCACAGAACTTGCACGTCTCAGAGCCTCCACCCCAACTCCTCCTCCAGGCCCCTCGATCACCCAGAGTGGAAAGAAAGGGCCCCCAGGGCCTACTGACCTCAAGAGCAAACTAGAACATACGGGTAGTGACTGTCTCGATTGCTAGTGCCATCAACAAACATGAATCTTTCCTGGCTGTGCCCGATGTGGTGTGCATGGGAGTACCTCAATGACTGATAGTAGAAGAGGTATTTTGGCTCATTCAGCAGGGACGTGTGTGTCGGGGGAGGGGTGCCTTCTCTCTGGTAGCATTGAGCACCCCCCCCCCCCCCCCAGGGCAAGCCCAGTCCGGCCCTAGGATCCAACTTTCTTATGTATTTATTTAAACCCTGCCTCATTCCGGAGAGAATCTAGGGCCTCACCATGAATACCATCTTTGTGTGGCCTCCCAGCACCAAAGGCCGGGAAACCCAAGCCAGGCACGTCTGGAGGTGGGGCCTCCATATGGCCTGAAGGCCTCGGCCAATCATGCTGGGCCGCCGCCCCATCCTGCTCTCCGCCTGGAGCAGGCCTCCTGGCCTCCCAACAGCATCCTGTGGTCCTGGGGGCTCCCCTCTGGGGCTCTCAGCCCCTGGAAGCAGCGGTGGCCAAGTCGTCTTTACTGGAAGATAAAACAAATCTCGTTTCTCTTGAAAACCCAAGGATGAAACAAGTGGCAGCTCAATGGCCGTGTGTGTGTGTGTGTGTGTGTGTGTGTGTGTGTGTGTAAACGTCGCCCTTGGGCCTGGCACTCTGACAGCCGTGGATGGCAGGAGAGGGGATTTGCTGGAGGCCACCTGCCCAGGCCCTGTGCAAGTCAGGTGGCCTCTTGGAGGGAGGCATGGCCCCCGCCCGCCCCATGGCCTGATGGGGATGGCGAATGGGCACTCAGTGCCCACGCACGTGGGTGGCCCTCACCTGAAGCCTGGCCTGGCTCGTAGGCCAGTGCCCCTGCCCTGGAGCTAGGCCTCCCTTCCAAGTAGTCCAGATGCCCCACAGCCCTGCCACTACTGTCCCCCAGCATCCAGAGGGTGGCATTTGGAAGTCTGAGGGACCCCAAAGCTGATGGCTTCAGGTTCCTTTCACTGGGGGGCAGGGTGGTGCCAGCTAGGATCTGGCAGGTTGGAACGTAGATGGTCCTGGAGGGAAGGTGAGACCAGGTCCCAGAACGCTGCAGGAAGTCCAAAGGGAGGCCTTTTGTTCCTGGACAGGCTGGCCCTAGGGGAGACCTTCATCCCATGCTCCCACGTGGAGCAAGGGGCGAGTGGCCTTCCTTCCCCCTTGGCCTCAATTCTCCAAAATCCTTCCATTCCAAAACCCACTCCTCCCCAGGAGAATTCTGCCGTTTATAAAGACTCTCCATGTGCAAAGACGCCTTTGTAGAGACCACTGGGCCTGGGAGATGCCCCTCAAAGCTCCCCCTCTCTGACACTGTGCCCCTCTCACGCTTCTGATGGGGAACTGGGAAAGTCTGCAGCAATGAGCAATTCTGCCGGGCCCAGCGCCGGCCAGTTATTAATAAAACAATAACGTGGGTTCCACCAGGGAAGGCGGCGCTGAAACCAGACTCCTGGGGCGAACGCATTCCGATCTGGCTCCGTCGGCCCCCGCGGCGCCTGCTCCTCTGGGGCAGGGGGACATTTGGGTGGTCCTGCCACCTGTTGGAAGAGCTCGGATGCCTGTAACCCAAGCAGGGCCTGAAAATAGCTGGAGATGTGGCACTCCACGTCGGTGCTGCCCTTGACCGTCTGCTGGGAGGCGGTTTCGGTGGAGGGTTGGAAAGGCAGACACTTCTGAAACCCCAGAGAGAGGGTTTTAGAGAGAGGGGTGGGCCTGAATGGAAAGAAGGTGGGCACGGCTGAGCTCCCTGGGGCCCTGGGACCCTGCCTCTCCTGTGGGACAAGGAGAGGAGCCCTCCCTGGCCAGGGGTAAAAAGCGCGAGTGAGGATTGAGCGGTGACAGTGCATAGCCTCTCGTGGCCCCACAGGCCAAGGCCCCATGACTGCCACCCCCGCTGCCCCAGCCTGAACTCAGGCCTAGTGAGGTCCTGCTTAGAAACCGCAGGTTGATCGCAAGCCCGAAGAGTCACCCCAGGGCAGAGCGAAAGCCATTAGGCCTCCGAGACAGAGGATCAGCTACTTGGCTGGCTCCCATGGTCTAAAGGAAGCCACCACTTTAGAGAAAGCTCCTGGAGCTGTCCAGAGGTTATGGGCCGTGGACAGAAGGTCAGAGAGCGTCCATGGGCCCTGGGGTTCAGGCCACTTGACTTTCTCCAGGACCAGGGGTTTACAGGCCAAGGCCCTCAGCCTCCTGTCCCCACCACCACGGAACTACAGGGGGTCTTTGGGTGGGCAGAGGTGCGTTGGCAAACCCAGAGAGGCCTTCAGTTGTCCTGGTCACATGCTAACTGTGCACGAATTCCTGGCACCCAAAATAGCCTGGGGCAGGGGACACGGCGCCAGGAAGCTCTTGTTCAACATCTCGGCAGCTGGTGGCTCCAGCCTGGTAATAAGGAACCATTAGTAGCAGCATCGATGGCCTTGGAGGGGAAGAGCAGGCGTTCTGGATGGGTACAAAGGTCACATCTGATCGTTGTTGGCCTTGTGGGCTCAAGAACGCTAGGCCCCAGCTCCCAGCCTCAGGTTCCTCCACAGTGAAACAGCGAGCTCTCTTGTACAATGCTTGTGAGAAATCAGGCGTAAGGGTGCATGCGGTCTGCAATCGATAAAGGCCGTGCCTGGCTTCCCGTCAGATCGAGGCCCAGCCCCCGAGCCCTTTGTCCAAGAAGAGAGTTCGTGAGCTCTGCCAGGAGAAGTAGGAGGCCTCAGCTCTGCCTGCCTCTAGCAGCTGGGGAAGCTGGAAATCCAATGGAGGACAGCAGCTTTAGACAGAAGTAAATTGCAGGCTTCAGAGCGCAGGGTGAATGGGTACAGGGTAGCATCTGGGTGTTCTGGGAGGATGGAAGAAACTGGGTGATGTCTGTGGGGTTTCGGGAAGGGGAAAGATGGCAAATGGAGGCGCTCGGGAGAAGGGCGGGTCCCAAGGCCCGTGTGGATTGAAAGGACAGAGAAAACGTGAACCCAGAAGCGTCCAGGTGACTGTCCCCCCAAACCACAGGTGACCAACAGCAGAGCAAAGACACGGGGCCAGGTTTGCCCACACCTGCAGGCATGGGCGACTGAGGAGGCAGCCCCCAGGAGGCCGCCAGGAGACCCCGAGGCTGCTCAGAGAGGCCGGGTGCTGCGGACGTGGGGCATCGCCATGTCCTGGTCTATTTTCGGGCCTCTGCTGAGAGCGCAGGAATCCAGGCGAAGGGGCCCGAGGGCTGGGACCACCTGTCAGATCCTTTCCCCAGCTGAAGGCAGGGTGTGGGTGATCCAGGGCCGGAAAAAGTCAAGGCCACCTCCAAGCCTTCCAATTTTAGAGCTGCACGTCTCCAGCTCCAGGACACGGAGTATCCTGCTGGGGCTCGAGAGGACCTATTTAGGACCAAACAGACCCTTGCCCCAGATCCCGGCCAACATCCCCTCAATCTTTCATTAACCGTCTCTCCTGCCAGCAGGCAGCCAGCTTCGTTTTGCTCACAAGGCCTGGAGGGCAACCGAGAGCCCGTCAGCCCTGCGCCCTGCACGGGCACACTGCGGCAGGCCAGGAGTGAGGGTCTGGGGGTCCAGGATGGCCCTGGACGCCACTCCCGCCAGGGAATTTGAGGAGCAGAGCTTCTGCACGCTCAAGGGCAGTGAAGGGGTCACACATGGCTGGAGCATGGAAGGCTTCGTTCAGGCCGGCCTTTCGGTTTGTCCTGTCTGTTCGCTGAGTCACTCTGGAACTCTGGCTCTTTATCTGTAAAATGGGGCCAAGAACCCACCCTTGCAGGCCTCTTGAGGGGATTAACTGATCTCCTGGCAGCTTCCCAGGCTGGAGCAGTGAGGCTCCAGGATGTGTGAGGCCCCAGCCTGTCCTGCTGAAGCCCTGGACAGGCCCTTCTCTCCTGCTGGGCTCCAGCGGGGTGGAATCAGGCGGGGGAGTGCGGAGGGCATTCCAGGCCTCAGCGCTGCTCAGCAGCAGAACAGACCTATAGGAAGGAATTTTCCCCAGGGGAACTGGGCCCCTCCTGCTCCTCCCCAAGCCCCGGGCCCCCTTCCTGGCTGGAGATAAAAGTGGTTGGTGGCCAACAAGGACCCACTGTGCAGCACATGGGACTCTGTTCAGTGTTTTGCAGCAGCCTGGATAGGAGGGGAGTTTGGGGGAGAAAAAGGATACGTGGATATGTACAGCTGAGTCTCTTCACTTTTCCCCTGGCCCTATCACAACATTGTTTGTTAACTGGCTATACCCCAATACAAAAAAAATTTTTTTTAAGTGCTTGGTGTAAACAGTCCTACTGCATGGCAGAAACAGCTCCTCTTCACCCTCCCCATCATTTCCCACCTGCAAAGTGGCTGCCTCCCACACTGGGGAAGATCTTTAGTGAGAGTTGCACCCACTCCCCAGGGCTAATAACCATCAGCTTTCCAATACTGTTGGATGTTCCACCCTTCCATTAATCTGGGCTCAAATGACATGACTATTTGCTGACCCTTTCAGCAGTGCAGCTGGGCTGGGGTTCTTATGCTCGTCCAGGCCCGGATAGTTTCTTGATTTTCTGGAGAAAGTAGGGGGCGGTTTTCACAGCTAACCAGTGGGTGATCCCACCGGTAGGCTTCAGCCTTCTCGTCAGGCTGAGTGGAACCCAGATAATCGGAGCGGTGGGGATGCTAGACAGGGTGGGTCCTGGGGAGGTCAGGAGAAAGCTCAACCATGTCCTGCCGAATCGTCCCTTTGGGTCAGGACAGAGTGACTGGGGATGGATTTACTCTCCCCAGTGAAACCATCAAAAGCACCAGGCAAAATAGATTGGTCTGGCCAAAAATTTTTCTTTTGGTTTTTGCCATAACATCCTACAGAAAAACCTGAATGAACTTTTTGACTAACCCAAGGTATAGTGAGGCCTTTTCAAGACACTAGACAGTGCTGAAAGTTGGGAAGTGAATGGAGTGGGCCCTACGATTGCCCCAGCTTACTTCCTTGGGAGATTTCCCAGAGTGCCAGCAGGGAGGCAAATGGAGGCTGCACCCAGAGGGTCCCTGAGTCCAGGAGAAGGAGCTGAGGGGCTGGGGAGACCAAGGCAGCTAGAACACTGAGGGCTGAGTAAGACGCTTAGGGAGAGAAGGCCCTGGAGGTCTGCATGGGGACCCCCAGAGGAATGAGCAGTGCCCACCTGGAGGAATCTACCTGAGGCTGGAAAACCATCCCGCTCAAGCGTTCACGCTCGGTAGCTCGGTCTTGTCTGACTCTTTGCAGCCCTGTGGACAGTAGCCCACCAGCTCCTGTGGGATTTCCCAGGCAAGAATACTGGAGTGGGTTGCCATTTCCTTCTCCAGGGACCTTCCTGATCCAGGGATTGAACCGGGTCTCTGGAGTCTCCAGCACAGCAGGTGGATTCTTTGCCACCGAGCCACCTGGGAAGCCCCATCTTGAGCAAATCCAAAGATTAAAAAAACAAAACAACCCTTAAACCACTCAAAAAGATCAGTGGAAACAGGCCCAGCACTCACGCAGGACTGGGAATAGTGTCAATTTCCCCCCACCAGCCTGGAAAAATTCATATTCAAAGGGTATTGAGTGGAATTCTTAGGAAGATATGGCCCCAACAGTGGGAAATAATTAGCTTTGGGCTAAGTGCTACTTCAAACCTGCCTAGTAAATTATAAAAAGAAGAGCCGAAAGGATCAGACTGTTTCCAAGTAACTTGACCAAACGCTCAGACTATTTTTAGGAATATACAGATACACTACACACAAGTGGGCAAAACTCATAATATCTGGTGTCTAATCCAACTTTACCAGGCGCTCAAAGAGGCAAGAATCTGCAGCCTTCAATGAGGAGGCTCATTAATTAACCAGAACTGACCCAGAATTTACACAGATGTTAGAATTAGCAAGAAAAGAACATTGGAAGTGTTATTATAACTACAGCCAATATGTTCAAAAGGGTAAGTAGAGACATGGAAGACACACAGAAAGAACCGAACTGAACTTCAAGGGACGAAAATCGCAATGTGGAAGAAGAAAATTACACTGGGTGAGATTATTAGCAGATTAAACATTGCAGGGGGAAAAAAAAAAAAAAGGTAAACCATTTGAGGATTCAGTATCAGAAACTATCCAAAATGGAACACCAGAGAAAATAATCCAAAGCATTAAAATAGTGTCAGTGAATCACAGTATAATTTCAAGCCACGGGCGACTCCACGGGAAGGAATTTGCCTGCAAGGCAGAGGTAAGAGATGCAGATTCGACCCCAGGGTCAAGAAGATCCTCTGGAAAAGGAAATGGCGACCCACTCCAGTATTCTTGCCTGGGAAATACCCTGGACAGAGGAGCCTGACGGGCTATCGTCCACGGGGGTCACAAAGAGCTGGACACGACTGGGCGACTAAACAGGAGCAATGACGATACACAGGTATTGAAAACTCTAAAAGAAGGAGGAACGCACAGAAAATATTTGAAAAACTAACCAACACATTTTTTCTCCAAATTCAATGAAAATAATAAACCCTCAGATCCAAGGAGCTCAATGACCCTAAGCATAAGAACAAGCTAAAAATGATACCAAAGCATATTATCATCAAATTGCTCAAAACCAGTAATAAAGGAAAAAAAACCCTCTTCAACACAGTCAATAGGGAAAAGACACGTTCGTCCAGAGGAGGAAGAAACAGGATGAGTGCGGAGTTCTTATTAGAAACAATGAAAATCAGAGGCCAACAGAGCAACAACCTTTAAAGTACCGAAAGAAAGGAAAAACTGTCAACCTGGAATACCTTCACTGATGTACCTGGTGGAGCTATCTTGCAAGAACAAAGGCAAAATAAAACCTTTTTCAAGGTATACAAAAGCTGAAAGAAATTCATCACTTGCAGATACGCACCCACAGAAATGTCAAGAGAAGTCATTCGGGCACAAAGAAAATGGGATTAGAAATGCGGATCTACGCAAATGAGAGAAATACCCCAAATGATTCCTACGTGGGTAAATAGTCAAGGTTGGTTTTTATTCTTTAAAAGAGAGTTGACAGTTAAAACAACAATATTAACAATGCATTGTAGGGTTTACAACATTTGTAAAATTTATGACAGCAATCTCACGGGGCTTGGGATTGGAGAGATGGAAGCCCAGGATGCAAGCTTCTTACACAAGGTGCTGTGAAATGATTTGATGTGAAGACAGACACTGCTAAGTTAACTTGAGAGCTAGAAACCCTAAATAATGACCAACAGAACAAAACCCAGAGTTATGGCTAATAAGCCCACAAAGAAGAGAGACTGGAGTAATAAAAACTAATGAGTAGTCCCAACAATGCAGAAAAAGAGCAAAATGGGAACAGAGATCGAATCGAGAGAAAATAGGGGGAGGACAGGCTCAAACGCCAGTAAAATCCACAATGATATTAAATGTGAGCGGTCTAAGCACCCCGATTAACAGACAAGCAAGACTCGATGTCGCTCATGACAAACACACTGCGAGTACAAAGACAGAGACAGGTTATTAAATGGAAAAGGGTGGGAAAAGATATGCCGTGCTGCCGCTAATCAGAAGAAATCTCAAGTGGCTATGTTCCTATCAGACGATCAGATGCGGAGGACAGGGCAACTCCAGAGCTAGAAAAAGATGTTCGTTTTGCAGTGATCATAGCGTCACGGATGGAGAGGACAGAACCATCCCGAACGTTTCTACCTGGAGTCACAGAGCTTAAAAATACGCGAGAACGGGGCTTCCCTGTTGGCTCAGTGGTAAAGGATCCAGCTGCCAAGGCAGGAGATGCGGGTTCAGTCCCAGATCCGGGAAGATCCCACATGTCACAGAGAAAAGAAGCCCATGCGCCCCAACTACTGAGCCTGTGTGCGCTAGAGCCTAGGAGCCACACTGCTGAGGCCCACGTGTCCCTAGAACCCGCGCTCTACAAGAGAAAGCTCCTCCGTGAGAAGCCCTCTCACTGCAGCTGGAGAGTGGCTCCTGCTCACTGCAACAACAGAGCTCCAGCACAGCCAAAGACAAATATAAGTAAAGGATTCTTAAAGATACGTGAAACAAAGACTGAAGGCTACTTGTACAAGAGGAGACAGCCAGGTCTGCAATGCGAACTGGCTACTTCAATATCCTTCTCTCAGTAACTGACGGAACAATTAATAGACAGAAAGGCAGTAGGCAGAAAATCAGTATAGAGTGGACTTCAACTGCAAAAACAGCCAGCCTGACGTGGCTGACATTTACAGAACACTGCAGCCAGTGACCACAGATACCCATTCTGTTCAAGTGGACATGGAACGTTTACAAAGGCAGATCATATTCTGGGTCATAAAGCAAGCATCAGTACGTTTAAAGGGATACAAGCCGTACGTAGTATATTCTCTGACCATGGTGATACCAAATCAGAAATCAACAACAGAAAAGCTCCGGAAGAATTCCCAAGCACTTTGGTAACTAAATAGCACACTTCTAAATAACTCTTGAGTCAAAGAGAAGTAAAAAGAGAAAGTTGAAAGTATTTTGAACTGAATGAAAATTAAAATACAATTTATCAGAATTTGTGGGCTGTCTCTCAAATAGAAATTAATAGCACCAAATGCCTGTATTAAAAAGGTCTCAAATCAATGCCTCCATTTATAAATTAATAAACTCCCCCCCCCAAAAAAAACCTCAGCATATTAAACTCACGGCACGCAGAAAAGAGGAAATAATTAACATCAAAACAGAAATCAGTGAACCATATAGCAGAAAATTCATAGAGAAAAATCAATGAAACCAAAAGCTGGTTCTTTGGAAGATTAGTAAAATTGATAAACTTCTTGCCAGGCTGACCAGGACCCAAAGAGAAAAAATAAAAATCACCAGTATCAAAAATGAAAGAAACGCTATCACTACACAGCTACTGGTATTAATATGATAATAAGGTAATTTTATGAATACCTCTGTGCCTATAAATTCTGCAAGTTATATGGTATGGAAAAATTCTTTGTAAGAAACAAACTATCAGAGTTTATTCAAGAAGAAATAGATAACCAAATTAGCCTTGTGTATGTATTAAAGACATTGACTTTGTAGTTAAAAACTTTCCTGCAGAGAAAACCCCAAGCCCAGTGACTTTACCAGAGAACTCCATCAAACATTTATGGAAGAAATAACACTAGTTCTACTCAAATTCTTGAGAAAATTCAAAAGGAAGGAATATAGCCTACCTTATTCTATGAGGCCAGCATTAACCTGACATGTAAACTGGATAAAGATATTACAAGAAAAGAGAACTGTACACTAAAATCCCTTATTAACACAGATGCAAAACTTTAGCAAATTCAATCAAACAGTAAATATATAAAAAGCAAATATTCATCGCTTAATGGAGTTTGTTCCAGGAACGCAGAGTTTAACATTTGAAAATCAATCAGTGTTATTCACCATATTAACACACTAAACACAGAAAAGCCAAAAGAACATTTTAATAGATACAGAAAAAGCACTTAATCAGATTCAACATCCATTTATGATAAAACAACTCCCAGTGAACTAGGAACAGGAGAGGACTTCTTCAACGAGACAAAGAGGATCTGCCAAAACCCTGCCCACAGCTCATCGGGAAAGACTGAACACTTCTCTTCAGAGGACAGGAGTCAGACAAGAATGTCTGCTTTCACGGTGTGTACTGGGGGATCTCATCTTTCCACTAGCGTCTCCACTAGAAAGAAAGGAAAAGAGAGAGAGGGAAGGAGAGCGAGGGAGGGAGAGAAGGGGGAAAGAAAAAAGAAAAGGCATTCAGATTGGAAAGGAAGAAGTGAAACTCCACTTGCAGATGGCGTGATGTCTCCGTCAGAAATCTCGTGGAAAGTAGCACAAAGCTAGTAGAATAATAAGTACGCTTAGCAAGATTGCAGATGACAAGAGCAATATAAAAAGAAAAATCAAATTTTTTTTATACGCTAGCAACAATCAGTGGAGAAGGTGATGGCATCCCATTCCAGTCCTCTTGCCTGGAAAATCCCACGGATGGAGGAGCCTGGTAGGCTACAATCCACGGGGTCGCATAGAGTCGGACACGACTGAGGCGACCTAGCAGCAGCAGCAGCAGCAACAATCAGAAACTGAAATGAAGAACTTGCCTGGTGCCTCCACTGCAGGGAGCTCAGGTTCACTCCCTGGTCAGGGAGCTAAGATCCTGCCTGGCCCACCAAAAAAAAAAAAAAACGAACAAATAAATTGATATGGAAACACCGTTTACAATAACATCAAATATATTAAACACTAATAGGTTGATCTGACAAAAGACGTGAAAGATCTGTACAATGAAAACCATGAAACTGTTGACAGACATTAAAGATGTAAATAAATGAAGATATACCTTGTCCACGGACTGGCAGACTCACCGTTGTTAAGATTTTATTTCTCCCCCAATTACCCGCCAGGCTCCTCTGTCCATGGGATTTTCCAGGCAAGAATACTGGAGTGGGTTGCCATTTCCTTCTCTAGAAATTAATCAATAGATCAACACAATCTCAATGAAAAAACCCAGTCAGATATTTAAAAATAGTAGCTGGTAAATTCATTCGAAGCTGTTTCTCAAATTCATTCAGTAATGCAAAAGATCGAGAATAACCCAATCAACTCTGAAAAAAGAAGAATAAAGTTGGTTGGTTAACGTGACCTGGTTCCAAGTCTCAGGATAAAGCTATAGTAATTAAAACCATGTAATATGGCTTAAGAGAGAGACAAGATAGATCAATGGAGCAAAATGCAAATTCCAAAAACAGAGCGTGTGTGTATGGAGACCTGCTTTTGGCAAAGATCTGTTCATCAATACTGTTAGAAAACTGCCAGTCAGCACCGTAGTGATAACGCGGTGGACGACCTAGAATCTATTGCACAGAGTGATATAAGACAGAAAGAGAAAGACAGTCGTCATATATTAATGCATATACCTGGGATCTAGAAAGACAACTGACGATCTTGCCTGCAGGAAAGCAAAGAAGGCAGAGACAGAGAACAGACTTTTGGACACAGTAGAGGAAGGAGAGGGTGGGGCGATTTGAGAGAATGGCATTGAAACATATACATCACCATATGTAAAACAGATAGCCAGGGGGAGTTTGATATAAGACGCTGGAACCCAAAGCCGGTGCTCTGTGAGTGATGGGATGGGGGGAGCAGTGGGAGGGGCTTCAAGAGGGAAGGGACAGATCCATGCTATGGCTCTCCGTGATGATGTATGCAAAAACCATCACAATACTGTAAAGCAATTATCCTCTAAGTAAAAAATTTTTTAAATGTTTGTAAAAAAAATCATTGTAAGATGCTGCTGCTGCTGCTGCTAAGTCGCTTCAGTTGTGTCCGACTCTGTGCGACCCCATAGACGGCAGCCCATCAGGCTCCACCGTCCTTGGGATTCTCCAAGCAAGAACACTGGAGCGGGTGGCCATTTCCTTCTCCAACACTACAAAGCTAGTAAAAAGGCAAAAATTATAGCCTGATCATAACAAGTTTTAGTGAGAAACTGGAACGTTAGTTCATGGCCGTGAATGAAAAATGGCTCAGACACTTTGCAAAACAGCTTGACTGTTTTANCCGTCCTTGGGATTCTCCAAGCAAGAACACTGGAGCGGGTGGCCATTTCCTTCTCCAACACTACAAAGCTAGTAAAAAGGCAAAAATTATAGCCTGATCATAACAAGTTTTAGTGAGAAACTGGAACGTTAGTTCATGGCCGTGAATGAAAAATGGCTCAGACACTTTGCAAAACAGCTTGACTGTTTTAAAAAGTGGAAGACAGGCACCATAACCACTCCACTCCCACACATGCCTCACCCCTGAGAAAAGGAAGCATATGTTCACTCAGAGATTTGCACACGGATGTTCATAGAAGCTTTATCTGTAATAGCCCCAGACTGGAAACAGTTCATATGTCCATCAATAAGGAAATGGACAAAGTGTGTGGCATCCCTACCATGGAATACTACTCAGCAATAAAAAAGGAATACGCTATTCATAGTGGCAACTGTGCGTGTGATTCTCAGAATACTCATGGTGAATGAGAGAAGCCAGGCCCGAAGAATCACAGATGATGACTCCATCTTTATAGAACTCTGTAAAATGCAAACTGATCTAGAGAGACAGAAGGCAGGCGAGGGCTTGCCGGGGGAAGAGGAGGGTGGCAGGGAGGAATTACAAAGGGGATGTTTAGAAATTTGGGGTCGTATTGGCTGCATTCATGACCTTAACTGTTCTGATGGCTTCATGGTGGTATATGTGTTCAAACATTATTGTGCACAATTTAAATATATCCAGTTTATTGTATGTCATATACGCACGTATTTTTTTGTTGTTGTTGAGTCAGTAAGTTGCGTCTGACCCTTTTGTGACACCATGGACTATATAGCCTACCAGGCTCCTCTGGTCCATAGGATTTCCCAGGCAAGAATTCTGGAGTGAGCAGCCGTTTCCTTCTCCGGGGGATCTTCCCAATCCAGGATCAAATCTGTGTCTCCTGGCATTGGCAGGTGGATTCTTTACCACTGATCCACCTGGTCACATGTACACATATTTTTACGGAGGTAAAACTATCTTGAGGGCAAGAGGAGAAGGGGGCAGCAGAGGACGAGATGGTTGGATGGCATCACTGACTCAATGGACGTGAGTTTGAGCAAACCCCAGGAGGTAGTGAAGGATAGGGAAGTCTGGT
>SJYA01003685.1:0-63216 GCA_006410615.1 Neotragus moschatus | reverse complement strand
TTGGGGTAAGGGAGGGACTCATTTTATCCTTGGAAATGATTCAGGCTTTGATATTAGACTTGAACCTGCAGTATCTGTCTGGGACTGATATTTGGACCAGCATTTTGGGATCTGCGAGGCTGTGGAGAGAAAACAGTTTTATTAGTCCTGAGAGGTGAAGACCAGCACAGGGGCTGTTTCCTTTTATATCTGATTCTTGGAACTTCTCGAGTTGCAGCTTGGATTTCAGCAGTTCCTCAGCCAGGATGACACCCTAGGCGAGTGACTGGCCCAGGGAACAATCCTAACAGCAGCTACTGAATGCCTTCGCCCCTCCCCTACCACACACCTCCAGCCCTGAAAGTTCACACCGTTTCCAGAGAGGACAAGAGGAAAACCTGGGAAAAGAGCCTGGTCCTTCCTTCTGACACAACTGTTTAATGACCTGCCGAGCATCTTTCATGATGTTCCAATTTTATGAAAAAATTCCAAATGTAAAATTGCAAAGTCTTTTACAGCTGTTGATGACCTCATAAACTTTGATCTACAAAAAGCACATTTTTGGATTGCTTCGATTAAAAAAATTTTTTTTTTTNGAGGCCTGGAGTGCTGCGATTCATGGGGTTGCAAAGAGTCAGACACGACTGAGCAACTGAACTGAACTGACACGGACATTTAAATGAGTTAGCAAGTCCTCCAACACTTAGGAAGCTCTGGCTAAATGTCAGAGCTTGATAGCAACTGTTATCATTATCAGTATTATTATTACTACTATTATCCTGGAAAAGCAATATTTTTAGGGTAAGAGTAGGGTTCCCTTTTATCCTTTAAACTTTTCATTTTGAAATAGCATCAAACTTAGAATTGTATATAAGAACTTCTTTATTCACCAATATTCACCAAATTTGCATTTTGCATATTTGGTTTGTCATCCACCTCTCTTTATGTTATTGATGTGTATAACATATCTTACTCTNTATTTTTAGGGTAAGAGTAGGGTTCCCTTTTATCCTTTAAACTTTTCATTTTGAAATAGCATCAAACTTAGAATTGTATATAAGAACTTCTTTATTCACCAATATTCACCAAATTTGCATTTTGCATATTTGGTTTGTCATCCACCTCTCTTTATGTTATTGATGTGTATAACATATCTTACTCTATTTACAAATGGGGTTACAGGATATAACCTGTAACCCTACTGTAAGTTGAAAATATAAGCTGAAAATGCATTTAATATACCTAAACTTCGGAGAAGGCAATGGCACCCCACTCCAGTACTTTTGCCTGGAGGATCCTATGGGCGGAGGAGCCTGTTGGGCTGCAGTCCATGGGGCCGCTAGAGTCGGACACGACTGAGCGACTTCCCTTTCACTTTTCACTTTCATGCATTGGAGAAGGAAATGGCAACCCACTCCAGTGTTCTTGCCTGGAGAATCCCAGGGATGGGGGAGCCTGGTGGGCTGCCGTCTGTGGGGTCGCACAGAGTCGGACACGACTGAAGCGACTTAGCAGCAACAATAGCAGCAACATTGACTGAGGAACACACAGCTGATTCTAGGGTTAGGGGTGCTTCTCAGGGACCATGAAATCTGTTCAAGTTTGCACATTTATGTTTGAAGCCATATGAGTTTTTCGCCTAGTAAGTTTTCCAGCAGCATGGATTCTGATATCTTGATGTTTTTCCCTGTGGCCTGGGTTATAGACAAATAATTCAGGGGGAGAAAAAAGAATCTTTCTAAACATAAAACACTGAAGAGAGACTAGAAAAATCAAGAGAGACCTGGGAAGAGACCAGAAGACTGACTTCCCAGTTGATACTAAAGCAAAAAATTAAAAAAAAAAAAAAAAAGATCATTTGTTTATTGACTCCTGAGAGGCATGCTTACCATCCATAATTCTGATTTTAGATATTCTGTCCCTTTACTTCAACAAATACAGTCAAAGGTTCTGATATTTACATTAGAAAACATGACCCTTGAACATCTCCTTAAACACCAGGAAACTTCCAAAGGACACATGATTTCCTCTGTTCAACAATGCATTGTAAATCTTATACACCCAGATCTTTTGAAGTTTCCTTTCACCAAACGGAGGAGAGAAGCAGCATTCAATGGCACACAAGTTGTTGAAAATGCATTTCAACCAGAGGATGCCATTGCTGCTGTGACTTCATGCCTCCAGCTCACACACAAGGCTTCTGCTGTTTGGGGTGCCAGAAACCCTGCTAGGGATCCAAGTTTTCAAGGCTAATGAAGATGATTTAGATGTGATGTCTGAAAAAACCATGTGGCATAAAGCCTTCCCTGTATGAAATCCTGGCACAGCTGCTCAGCAAAATGTGAGTGGGTGGGGATGAGGGGGTGTGAGAAGGCACGATGCCATCAGGCAGGGCTGGCCATCAAGAAGGAGTCTGAGCGTCCAACTCCCTTTTTTGTCTTAACTTTATCAATCTCATCTTTTTTTTTTTTAAAGCTCTATTTTAAAAACTTGGCGATCCATACAATAAAGCATGCCTCTATGCCGAAGTAGTAATATTTACTTTTAAATGTGGACTTTAAGATAACAGTATTAACGAGAGAGAACATAATTAATGGAAAAAAATGGCTGTTGAACACCTAATCAAATAAACCTGAACCTTGGGAGAAAAACTGGTAGACTGTGATCCAATCATTCCTTCTTTCCATGAAGTACCAAAAAAACCTGAATAATTCCTGAGGGAACATTTGAAAGCATACATCTTCACTGGTCATGAGTTTAATGTAAATATTTATCAGCCATGAGGAACCCAGAATCTACCAAAAGAAAAAGATGTATAGCCTTTTACCTTACAATCTTTGCTCTTAAACCTAACCTTTCAAACCCCCTCGAGACTGACAAGCCCACTACAGTCTCCAGCGCTTCACTAAGCATGGTGGTCTGCAGGCCTGACCTCACCGGTGAGCTCCTCATGCTCAATTTCTTTCCGCTTCTTTTTGCAGAGGGAGCACACCGAGGCTCTGAGGTAACAAGAAGCATGACTGTATCCCCACCAGGTTGATTTCTAAGGTGAAGGCAGCTGTTGTAAAACATGATGTATTTTCCTGATGGTTATATTAATGCTCTTTTCAAAGTTAAAACTGTGATATGGACTGGTATAAACTTTTGGAAGCTTGATGCATTTTCAGGAAAGCCTATAAGGACATGTTCAGAGTAGGAAGAGAGTTGCTACCTTTAGTATTCACTAAAAGGCCCGGGAGTGAGAATCCCACTTCTTAGCCCATCCTGTCAGCTGCAAGGGCTGAGCACTTGACGGCATGGGAGCAAAACAAGCCCTATTCTAAGGAGACTTCAGACACAGAAGAGGTTATACTTGGAATTGTTGTTCAGTTGCCCAATCATGTCCGACTCTTTGCAACCCCGTGGACTGCAGCACGCCAGGCTTCCCTATCCCTCACCATCTCCCGAACTTTGCCCAAGTTCATACCCATTGCATGGTGATGCCGTCTAGCCATCTCATCTTCTGACTCCCTCTTCTCCTTCTTCCCTCAATCTCTCCCAGCATCAGGGACTTTTCCAATGAGTTGGCTGTTTGCATGAGAAGACCAAAATACTGGTGCTTCAGCATCAGTCCTTCCAATGAATATTTGGGTTTGATTTCCTTTGAGGCTGACTGGTTTGATCTTTTTGCTGTCATGGAGACTTTCAGAAGTCTTCTCCAGCACCACAGTTCAAAGACATCAGTTCTTTGGCATTCTGCCTTCTTTATGGTCCAGCTCTTACAACCGTACATGACCACTGGGTATATCATCGCCTTGACTATATGGACCTTTGTCTGCATACTTGGAGTTAAGACCATAATTTCCCTGCATATTACTGCAATTAGTGATTTTCTATAAAAGGTCACTTTGTAGATTTTTTTAAATCTAAGTTTATATGAAGTGCTTTATTATGCATGAAGTATTTCACATGTATTTTATTTTTTCCTCCTCATAAAACTCCTATTGGTCAGTTTTACTATTGTTCTTATATTATAAATGAGAAAATGAGGCATAGAGAAGTTAAGTAGATTTTCCAAAGTCACACAGCAATAAATGACAACAGTGAGAATCAAAGATAGCAATGTACGTGCTCCTCTGAGACTCTTTTTCAGAGTCTAATTTACAAAGAACTTTCTCACATGTAATCCCAGGTAAACATGGAAATAGTCCTGTACATTAAATATGATTGTCCTCATCTTGAAACTAGTAAGGTTATAACATATTTAGGTCCATTAGCTTTTTAAGTAAATCATTTTTCAATGCCAAACAGTTGCACGACCATTAAAAACTCTTAAATATAGTATTTTTCATATAGTATATTTTAAATATTCATCACCTAAGAAAATGGTAATGTTCAATTTTAACATGAAATTTTGCCAACTGTCTTTGTGAATAAGTTGCCAGATTTAACAAATAAAAATACAGAATGCCTAGTTAAATTTGAATTTTGGATAAACAGCAAACGATTTGCATGGGGCATACTTGTACTAAAAAAGTATTCATTATTTATTTGAAATTCAAATTTAATTGGGCATCCTGAATTTTATCTGGCAATCCTTTCTCTGTGAAGACATATTTAGTGTGCCATAAATAAGGAAATTTTAAGCCAATTGAAAAAGATTAAAAAACTCTTCTTTTGTCATCAGCAACATTTGTATTAAGGCTATTATCTGTATTAAGGATATTACCTGCCTACCTACTATACAACTGTGTGGTCTGGTTTCTGTCCTCCAGAAGTTTACACTCCAAATAGTCATTACGATGTAAAAATAGTAGTGTCAATGACTTTTTCATATGAATTTAGTTCTAGCTACTAAAAATAATAGGAAGTGCCATTTGTATAGTTTTTGATGATTAGTACTAATTTAAGATTCACAAAATCTTATGAAGGCTGTGGGTATTCCCATTTCACAGTTAGATAAAAAGAGATTAAAATGTTATTTGTCTAAGGAAACAAAGGTAATAAGGAGCAGAACAGGGGTTTAAGTCTCTTGATTCCAGACTGGTTCATCTTTCCTCTCCATTCTACAGGACCACGCTTCTCAGAGCAGCAGGCCAGCCATGGAGGGGAACACAGGGAGGTGATGCCAGATGACCATGAGGGCCTGGTCTTTCTGGGTACTTTGATAATAATGCCAGGTCCTGGTGCCCCAGATAGCAGTAGAGGGAGATGATACTCCAAGAAGAGTCTTCAGGCTGGCCTCAAGCCCTGCAGACTCTGTTAATGGAGGTAGCAGGGCCAGTTCTGGTGAACAGGCCGGAAAGCAAATTTGTTGGGGCAAAAACTAAGTAATTCAGGAAAAGCTCAGGTCCTTTAGAGGTGATCTGACCTTCATCTAGGTCACATTTTTCTAAGTGGATATGATTGTTACCTTCATGTGTCAACTTGAGTGGGTCATAGTTTCATAGATGCTTGGTCAAACATTATTTTGAGTGTTTCTTTGACAGTGATTTTGGATGTGTTTAATATTTAAATCAATAAACTTAGTGAAGCAAACTGCCCTTCTTAGTGTGTGGACCTCAAATCACGTGAAGGCCTGAGTAGAAGGAAAGACCGATACTCTCCAAATAGGCAAGGACTCCTCCTTCCTGATTGGCTTCAGGCTGGAAAATCCATTTTCTCCCTGCCTTTGCTGCTGCTGCTGCTGCTAAGTCATGTCAGTCGTGTCTGACTCTGTGCAACCCCATAGATGGCAGCCCACCAGGCTCCTGTCCCTGGGATTCTCCAGGCAAAAACACTGGAGCGGGTTGCCATTTCCTTCCCCTGCCTTTGCACCTCAAGTGAAACAGTGACTTTCTTGGATGTCAAGCCTGTTGGCCTTTGCATTGGAACCATACCAGTAGCTTTCCTGGAGCTCCAGCTTGCTAACTGCGGATCTGGGGACTTGTCAGCCACCATAATCACATGAGCCAACTGCTTACAACAAATACATACATATGTATATATATATAAAGCAAAAGTGAAAGTCGCTCAGTTGTGTCCAACTCTTTGCAACCTCATGACTGTAGCCCACCAGGCTCCCCTGTCAATTGAATTCTCCAGGCAAGAATACTAAAGTGGGTAGCCATTCCCTTCTCTAGGGGACCTTCTCGAACCTGGGATTGAACCCATATCTCCTGCATTACAGGCAGATTCTTTACGATCTGGGCCACCAGGGAAGTCCATGTATTTGTATGTGTGTGCATGTGTGTGTGTGTGTGTGTGTGTGTGTGTGTGTGTGTAAAATTCTATTTCTCTGGAGAACCATAACACAGTGGATGGATGTCCACATAATCTTCCTATGTGAATGTCCACCTTACCATCTCTACATCTGACAAGGAAAGCAAATGGGTCTTCCCTTTCTCAAAAATGCAGGAAGGCTTTATTTCAGAGGAGGGCCCCCTGTCCTGTCCAGACTGCAGTTAAAAAACCTGTTATTTCAGGATCATTCAAGGAGCCAGGTCAGAGATTTTTAAACATTAAATTTATATCAAATCTATTTTTAAGCTTATAAAGAATCTCAGTACAAAGGTGGATAAAAAGGGGATTAACTGGAGTGAGGTTGGCAGCCCAGGGGCAGAGTGGGGTTGCCTGGAGTTCCTCTCCAGTACTGGTACCTCCTTGCTCAGGGCTTCTGTAGGTTTTATTTCTATCATATGGAGTAGAACTTTATCCTACTTACTTTCTAATGTAACTTTTCTTCTTGAAAAAGAAACTTACTGTACAAGTTACACATGCTTACTGTAGAAGATACAAATGTGCCTTCATAAAAAGACACAAATTTTTCCTTCATAAAAGGAAAAATTACCCATTATCTAAAATTCTACCAGAGAAAACTAATTCAGAAAACCTGTTTCTGAATTGTTTGCACATATACACACATGCATATTCACACTATATTTGCATAATACACATAGACCAAAGCCCTTTTGAAATAATTCATTTCAGAACTACTAATCATATAGAATTATAATGCATCCTTTCATCAAGAAACGGTAGAGTACAATTTATCCTGACTAAAAAACAATTTCATCTATTTCAGCTGACTTTCAATCATACAAACCAGAGCCTTTACATACAGACGAATTCTATCCTCTTCCTAACAGTTAACTAGCAAGACTATAAATTCTGTAATGCTGAAAATATTTTCTTTTAGATTGTCTAGAGTCCTTAGTTCATTTCTCTGAGTATTTCTAATTTCAGTAAACTTTTATTATTTAAGAGTGAATCAAATGTCTGAAAACAGATATCCAGAGAATAAAAAGGAACAAGTTGGAGAGTGTAGATGGATAGCCCATTTGCGGTTGCAAAGCCCAAGGTTTGCAAGGATGAATCTGTTTTTTTTTTTTTTTTTTTTTTTAACTTTCTTTGAGGTCAGTCATACAGAGAAGGATAAAAAAATTTTCACCTGGCAGCATTTTTATACATATCACCTTCGAGGTACATTTTGGAAGAAGACTGAGGCCCTTCAATTTTCTTCAATTTTCTTCCTGGGCTACATCTCCAATCTTTCTTCCCATGTGTTTTCAATCCTGATTCCCTAACAGCTCATCTGAATTTCATGAGTCCATGCTCTTGACATCCACTCATCTTCACCTGTAGAAAACACACTCCTATTTTGAGCCAGCGTCTCTCAAACATCAGTGCGCACCAGAAGCACCTGGTGAGTTTGTGACAGCAGTCAGTGGGGTCCAATCCCCCAAATGTTTGACTCAGCGGGTCACGAATAGGAATGAAAAATTGCATTTTCAACACATTCCTAGTGATACTGATCTGTGGCCCACACTTGGAGGACACAGGCTTTGCAGTGCTTCTTTTTTTTTTTTTTTTTAAGAGGAAGAGGGCCACCCCCCTCCTCCATTATCAGTGGTTGCCAAACTTGTCTGCATGTTGGAATCACATAGCAATCTTCACAATATACTGGTTCCTAAGTATGTCAGATTATGGCTGGTCTGAGGTACAGCCTGGCCTTGGGAGTTTTAAAAGATCCTCGGGTGATTTTTCAGGGGATCCTCAGGTGGTATGTATGGCATCACTGACTCTACAGATGCAAGTTTGAGCAAGCTCCAGCAGTTGGTGGTGGACAGGGAAGACCGGCATGCTTCATGCAGGCCATGGGGTTGGAAAGTCAGACACGACTGAGCCACTGAACTGAACAGGTGAGTCTAATAATCCAAACACGCTTAAGAGCCACTGTTCTAAATCCCCAAACTACCTGCCATCCTCCCTTTTATTTTCACTACAGCTATCGGCAGCTTGTTGTCTTTTGTGTTCACTTTCATCCAATCTGCCCTATGGTACTGAAATGGCAAGTCCATGTGCCCAAGGCACAGTGAGACCAGACAATAGCAAAGCATTAGAGTTTGGAACAGAGAAAGGTTTATTGAGGGGCATGCAAGGAGATAGGAAGTTCATGCCTGAAAAGCCCCAAATCCTCCAAAACTCTTAGCAAAACCCTTTCCTTGCAAAGTTTTGGGAGAAACCTGGTTAGTTGTTGCAAACTTCTTGGTGTCAGAACCTTTGTTCTCGAGGTCAGGTCGTGTTCAAGTAACGATGTTCCTGTAAACCTTCAGCTAATGAATGTTATCCTCTGTCCTGACAAGGAAGGGTAAGGTCCGGAGGCACAGCTTTCCCCTCAGAGGTCCTGGTCCTGGCTAAAAGGAGGCAGGGCTCAGCTGGTGGCTTCCTCAAGGCCAGGTCTCCAGACCTAGCCCAGCTGTCATGGCTGACAGAGCCAGGCACCCAGGACCCAACTGGCCCTCGGGCTCCTGAGGCCGCCCATATGGTGGAGACCAGGTCCCACAGGCTGCATCCCATGCGGACGGAGAGACAGGAATGGTGGGGGAGGTTCACTGCTGCCTCAAGGACTGGACCCCACCAGTGGGCGGCTGTGGTGAGAGCTCGGGAGCCCTGCAGGACACAGCCCCCAGCCTGTTCTCTGGGCCCCTCAGCTCACAGGCTGGTCCGAGGCAGGGTGAACTGGAGGGTCCTGAGGAGAAGGCTGGTATCTGCCTCTTACCTCACCCTCCGCCTGATGACCACCACCGTTGGCTGAGTGGAACCACTAACGGTCGCTAGCTCATTGACGGTTGTTTGTGGGAGGGCCCCCGTGTCAACCAATGGCTGAACAGAACCACTAACGGTCGCTCAATGACAGCCACTGGGGGGGAGGGGCCCACTAGCACTGATCAATGGCTGAACAGGACTATTAATATCCCTGGGTAATTAACCACTACTTTCCCAGTAATTGGAGGAGGTGGGGGGAAATGCTGCACACCCATAGGCAGGGCTACGTTCTGTTACACTACCAGCTCCTAAACGTAAGAATTTACTCTGTTTCTTTCGGTGTTTGACTCACGCTTGTTCAGTCACTACATCATGGCCGACTTTTTGCAGCCCCATGAAGTGCAGCATAGCAGTCTTCCCTGTCCTTCACTATCTCCTGGAGTTTGCTCAAACTCATGGGTATTGATTTGGTGATGCCATCCAACCATCTCATTCTCGGTCACCCTCCCTCTTCTGCCTTCAGTCTTTCCCATCATCAGGGTCTTTTCCAGTGAGTCAGGTCTTTGCATCAGGTGGCCAAAGTACTGGAGCTTCAGCATCAGTCACACACTCAGTTCAGTTCAGTCGCTCAGTCGTGTCCGACTCTTTGCAACCCCATGAATTGCAGCACACCAGGCCTCCCTGTCCATCACCAACTCCCGGAATTCACTCATGTCCATTGAGTCAGTGATGCCATCCAGCCATCTCATGCTCTGTCGTCCCCTTCTCCTCCTGCCACCAATCCCTCCCAGCATCACAGTCTTTTCCAATGAGTCGACTCTTCCCATGAGGTGGCCAAAGTACTTGAGTTTCAGCTTTAGCATCATTCCTTCCAAAGAAATCCCAGGGCTGATCTCCTTCAGAACGGACTGGTTGGATCTCCTTGCAGTCCAAGGGACTCTCAAGGGCCTTCTCCAACACCACAGTTCAAAAGCATCAATTCTTTGGCGCTCAGCCTTTTTCACAGTCCAACTCTCACATCCACACATGACTACTGGAAAAACCATAGCCTTGACTAGACGGACCTTAGTTGGCAAAATAATGTCTCTGCTTTTGAATATGCTATCTAGGTTGGTCATAACTTTTCTTCCAAGGAGTAAGCATCTTTTGATTTCGTGGCTGCAATCACCATCTGCAGTGATTTTGGAGCCCAGAAAAATAAAGTCTGACACTGTTTCCCCACCTATTTCCCATGAAGTGATGGGGCTGGATGCCATGATCTTTGTTTTCTGAATGCTGAGCTTTAAGCCAACTTTTTCACTCTCCTCTTTCACTTTCATCAAGAGGCTCTTTAGTTCTTCTTCATTTTCTGCCATAAGGGGGGTGTCATCTGCATATCTGAGGTTATTGATATTTCTACCAGCAACCTTGATTCCAGCTTGTGCTTCATCCAACCTAGCATTTCTCATGATGTATTCTGCACATAAGTTAAATAAGCAGGGTGACAATATACAGCCTTGACATACTCCTTTCCCTCTTTGGAACCAGTCTGTTGTTCCATGTTCAGTTCTAACTGTTGCTTCCTGACCTGCATACAGATTTCTCAAGAAGGAGGTCAGGTGGTCTGGTATTCCCATCTCTNTAGGTTGGTCATAACTTTTCTTCCAAGGAGTAAGCATCTTTTGATTTCGTGGCTGCAATCACCATCTGCAGTGATTTTGGAGCCCAGAAAAATAAAGTCTGACACTGTTTCCCCACCTATTTCCCATGAAGTGATGGGGCTGGATGCCATGATCTTTGTTTTCTGAATGCTGAGCTTTAAGCCAACTTTTTCACTCTCCTCTTTCACTTTCATCAAGAGGCTCTTTAGTTCTTCTTCATTTTCTGCCATAAGGGTGGTGTCATCTGCATATCTGAGGTTATTGATATTTCTCCCAGCAATCTTGATTCCAGCTTGTTCACTAGCAGTGAATAAATGTTTGTTGAATAAAAAGGTGACAAAAATATTATAAATAAAAATGAATTTGTAAAATATATTACCCTAGTCACCAGAGTAGGGTCTTTCCCAAAGTATTTTATCTAAATTGTCTGACTTTCTCATAATAGACTCACAGGGACTACTGCTCTTCACATCTTCATCTTCTAATTCATTTACCCTATGAATTCCAGCAAGAAACTTTTCTCATACAGCTTTTATTTCACATAGTTGAGTTTTTCACTTGCTACTACAGACTTGCTAAGGCACCCAGCTCAATCCCAGGATCCAGGAACACATTACTGCCTGCTTCTGGGATTATGAAAGAACAGCAATGGAGCCCGCCTCGTTTGTCTACTGACCTTCTCCCGCAGAGATGTCTGTCCTTCTGTGTAGGCCCTGGAGCTTTTTACCCCAGTGCCAAAAGGTCCTTACTGGCAGCCAAATGTCACTGAAAAAATGGAGTTCATTCTCTTTTCCATCATACTTTTCCCTTTCAGACTCCTCAGTAACTGCAGACATAATCACTAAGGCAGCTGAAACCTGGATCTCAAGGTCCCGTGTGTCGTGATTAATTGAAGGCTTTTGTGGGTTTGTTAAGTCAGTATGGTTTCTTAGGGTTCATCAGCTTTGTAATCACCCCTGGAAAGGGCAAAATTTCTTCATTCTGTATTTTTTCTCAGGGAACTAGTAAGTCTTGTAGTCACTCTCTGTGCCAGTAGATATTACACACGTTTCCAGGTCCTCAGGCTGCTTCCTGATTTTGGAACAGGTTTGTGTAAAGTCCTGACATGGCACTTACCACTGAGAACGGTGCTGAGGCCCTGCAGCCTCACGAGTTAGAAGACAGCCGCTCGTATCAAAAAGCCAAATCCCCACCAGTTTAAACAAGTAGGATTTATCTTCCTGACCACCCCCCTTATCTAACAAGACGTATGTCTAATGCTGCAACTCAAAGTGCCCTTAGAAGTGAGACTTCTTCTATTTTCTGCTCTACTCTCCTTAATAAGAAAACATTATCATCTCCTTGTTACGAGATGGCTGCTGTATCTGTGGGTTTCACACCCTTAATTCTAGGCCGAAAGAATAAGGAAGAGGGAAGCATCACCCCTTCCAGAATTTCCAAGAAACTCTGAGCTGATGTCACAAGGCTATATTCAGCTGCAAAAGAGTCAGGTAAAGAGTATTTGCAGTTGGGCACGGGGCCGACCTATCCGTTTAGGCACAGTGCCTAGAGCTTGTCATATTCATACTTTTAGGATCCTCCAAAAATGTCATTTTACTTTCTTTTAAAATCAGAAGGGAAAAAGACTACACTGACTATGAATATACAACAGTGAATCTAGTCTGAATTGTGTTTGTCTTTATACCAATGAAGTTGTGAATTTCAATTTTAACTTTTAAATGGAGAAGAGGTCCGCAAAGGCCAAAGCATCTAAGGATGATGAGAATCACAACACAGCCATGACTGGGATGATCCCACTGGATTCCAAACTGGAATGATGCCACCCTAGCATGCTACTGTCTTTTTTCCCTCACCCAGAAAGCAGATTTCATAAGACTATGAGCTTTACAAAATTAATACACACAAATAATAATCCTTCTCACCGGAGAGATATGGCCCACTACAAGCATTGACTAGTGATTATCAGTTTTTCTGAATGGTATATAAGTAATTTTTCCTTCAAAATAAGATGCTGTTGTGCAATGCTACATTTCTTGACCTCATTTGCTAAACCAAGAAATTTTAACAGCTTCACCCTTTGGCTGCCCATGGTTTATCATTGCCCAATCTGCGAATTCCTTTCCTTGGTGTTTTTCCAGTAATTTGGGGATTACTTAGACTAGTGACTGCTGTAGAGTGTGTGCTTTCTAGTTACCTGACTACCTGCACAGCCTGTCACCTTGGCCCTTCCCCAAAAGACCATTTAAGGAGGAGTTGCTTTTAGCAATTACTGTATTTTCATTTGTGGTTAGAAAAGAGTGGGCTTGTCTCTTCTCCACAAACATTTGGCCACCAATTGCCAAGAGTATCACTTGTGAGTCATTTGGAAGAGCTGTTGGCCCTTAATTGTTTCCAGATGACATTTGAATTGGATGATGTGGTGGAATTCATTTCCTATTCTCAGAGCACCAAGAATAAGCTTAGCACCTCAAAGCTTTCTACTTGAAACCTTTTACAGAGAGCATGTGCCCCATCCAGCCCACGTACAGGGGGTTTGTTCCTAAAGAGGTGGCTTCTCTTGACAGTACTAATGCAGAATCCTTGAAGCAGAGACAGTCTCTCGTTCTTGGTCCTCTCATGGCGGTGCAGTGGCCATAGTGGCCTCTTTAGCCTCTCACTGAATCTTAATCTAAATTAATTAAATTGCCCACCTTAAAACCATTTTACATTCCCAAAATCAATTCAGGATAATAGGTTTTTCCTGGGGGAAAAAACAAACTGTCATTATGTATGATCCTGGCTAAGAGGAATGCCAGTATCCATATAAGAAAGATACGGTCAGCATCATGTTCTCTTAGACAAAAGGAGAGCCCTGGAATCAGCTTAGGAAGGAAAAGTAAAGAGAGTAACGGTTAAAAAAGAAAACAACTCTTTCTGAGAGGTGAGGTTAATGGGTAAATTGTTTCACTTTCTAAACACAGTTTCTTCACCTAAAAAATGAAGGTAACATTGCCTGTGTGTGTGCTTGGTTGCTCAGTTGTGTCCAACTCTTTGCGACCCCATGGACTGTATGTAGCCTGCTGGGCTCCTCTGTCCATGGGGATTCTCCAGGCCAGAATACTGGAGTGGGTTGCCATGCCCTCCTCCAGGGGAACTTCCCAACCCAGGTCACCTGCATTGCAGCTGGATTCTTTACAGTCTGAGCCACCAGGGAAGTCTACTTCAGAATAAATTGTGATGAAGACCAATCAAGATAATTTTTGTAAAGCAATAGGGCAATGCCTCTCACATTTTAAGACTCTAATAGATGGTGTCTATATCTTTATTGGGCTTCCCTGATAGCTCAGTTGGTAAAGAATCCACCTGTAATGCAGGAGATCCTGGTTCGATTCCTGGATTGGGAAGATCTGACGGAGAAGGGATAAGCTACCCACTCCAGTATTCTTGGGTTTCCCTTGGGGCTCAGCTGGTAAACTGCCTGCAATGCAGGAGACCTGGGTTCTCTCCCTGGGTTGGGAAGATCCCCTGGAGAAGGGAACGGCTACCCACTCCAGTATTCTGGCCTGGAGAATTCCATGGACCGTATAGTCCATGGGGTTGCAAAGAGTGGCCTCTTTAGCCACAGACTGAGCAACGTTCACTTATATCTTTACTACTTTTATAGATGCTGCTGTCGTTATTTTTACAGTGACATGGAATTACCAGCCTAGCTTAGGAGGCCTATTTTATGGCTGTAGTCATTATGGTAGGGGTGTTGCAAGATTATAATTGGGAAAGAAGAAAATGAGAAAAGCATATACTTTTGAGTGATGTCTCTCCTTATCCCTTTTTTTCATGGGAAAACATTTCTTCTTTGTTCACAACTTTCAGCCACCATAAAGAAACCTTCTGGGAAAGCAATACTTTAAGGCATGATTCTTTCACCTTCTACTAAACCCAGGACCCAGGAATGGAGTCTCTTACACATCACAGACATTTTGTGATTTTTTTTTTAAGGTTCATTTTTAATTAATGAATCTCATATACCGTCTCCTATCTAACTACTCCTTTTAGTTGCACAACTATGTGCCAGACTTTGGGAAATGAAGCACAGAGTCATGCAATTGCCTTGCTGTGGGGGTGGGGGTGTCACACCCTGGGAGTGGGTGTGAGACTGTCCTCTAAAGGGTGGGATTTTCCTCTGTCGACCATACACCCAGGGAGAAAATAAATCATGCTTTGATTCCACCTTTATAAAGAAGAACTATTCCCTTTTCTTTGGGAGTGAGCTGAGGTTACAGGTCTCCATTCTGGGGAAAGGAGAATAAGCTCAGTCATATGCATAGAGGTCAGGGGATCCCTTCGTGACAAGGTATAGAGAGCTCAGAACCAAGACTGCCTAGGGAAGGCCCTAGGATGAGATTCCAGAAGACTTCCTGTCTAGAAACCAGTTTTAAATTTTCTCTTCTTTGCATCATCATTGCCTCCTCTTACATCTAATATCTCAATCAGCCTTTGTTAAACATTGACACAGACTCCCTGATATTTGGAGGAACTATTCATGCCCATTTTGGAGCCTAAGAAAATAGAGGTGGCTCAGATGGTAAACAATCTGCTTGCAATGCGGGAGACCTGAGTTTGATCCCTGGGTTGGGAAGAGCCCCTGGAGGAGAAAAAGGCTACCCCCTCCAGTATTCTTGCCTGGAGAATTCCATAGACAGAGGAGCCCGGTGGGCTACAGTCTGTAGGGTCATAAAGAGTCAGACATGACTGAGCAAATTTCACTTCACAAGTTACGAGATAGCAAAAGATGAATGATTAGTAAATAAGGAATATCAATCAGAGCAAGAAAGCCAGCTGAAGAGTGCTGCTGCTGCTGCTGCTAAGTCGCTTCATTCATGTCCAACTCTGTGCGACCCCAGAGACGGCAGCCCACCAGGCTCCCCCATCCCTGGGATTCTCCAGGCAAGAACACTGGAGTGGGTCACCATTTCCTTCTCCAGTGCATGAAAGTGAAAAGTCAAAGTGAAGTCGCTCAGTCATATCCGACTCTTCACGACCCCATGGACTGCAGCCTGCCAGGCTCCTCCGTCCATGGGATTTTCCAGGCAAGAGTATTGGAGTGGGGTGCCATTGCCTTCTCTGGCTGAAGGGTAGAGGGGAGACTAATTCATTTAGTGGAAAAGAAAAATCATTTCTAAGCAAATTCTCAAAATTCACCAGGGTGGTGAAGGGTAGAGAATATGAGAGCACTAGATCTCCACAAGGCACAGGATGGGATTTCAGATTATCATTATATATATATATAATGTATATATATTATACATATTACATATATGTACATATTGTACATATATATATTATATTATATATAATATATATATGTATATATAGATTTTGGAGGGGGGAGGGGGTTGTTTGTTTTCCTGTCACTGTTGTTTGAATTAAAAGGAAAAATTACCCCAAAAGCTAGAGAGTTTGCCAACCCTGGAGCTGCCTTCATTTGCTAGGATCACTATAAAATAATACTACAGACTGCATGACTTAAACAAAATGCATTTTTCTCCCAGTCTGGAGGCTAGAAGTCTGAAGTCAGGGTGTCAGCAGGACTGGTTTCTTCTGAGGCCTCTTTCCTTCGCTTGCAGACGGCCACCTGCAGACCTTCCTGCTGCAGACCGTCTCATGTGGCTCTCTGCGCTCACACATCCCTGGTGTCTCTCCAGTCTCTTGTAAGGACATCAGTCCTGTAAGCCCCATGAGGAAACCCTGATAGCCTCACCATCACCTCTTTAAAATTATCTCCAAATACAGTTGTATTCTGAGGTCCTGGAGCCTAGGGCTTCAACTTATGAATTGGGGGGGAACACAATTCAGGGGTTAATACAGATGTCGAAATGCAGTTAACATCTAGGTCCTGAAGTCTTGAAAAATAAAAGAGGGAGATACAGGTGACATCACCATCAGGGTAACAACCTTTCTCCTCTTTATTCTGATCCTCTCTCTTGTCTGCAAACACCTCATTGGTTTTCAATGCCTGTCTTTCTGAAAATTCTAGGCTGTCTCCTTGATGCTAACTTCCTTGAAGATTTCTATAGAGAGGCTTCAATTAGGGTTCAGTGGAATGGTGTGGTGGGAAGGACTGTAGCATTAAAATCAGAAAATGAAGGAAGCCTCTGGTAGGCCCAGCAGGAAGAACATGGCTGAGAGATGACTGGTTTGCTACACAGAAATCTGCTTTCTGCACTGGACTTCCCAACTGCCTCTGGGATATCCACCACTGATCCAAACACACTCAAGGCAAAGCACTCCAACATGGCTCATCATTTCTCTGGCAGCTTTCCAGTGCTTCATTCTTTGTGTTAATAGTGGCCGAGAAAATTACACAAAGTATCCAGGATTTCACATCATTTCAGTTCACTTTAGTCACTCAGTCATGTCCAACACTTTGNGATGGACAGGGAGGCCTGGCGTGCTGCGATTCATGGGGTTGCAAAGAGTCAGACATGACTGAGTGACTGAACTGAACTGAACTGAGAGGCTGAACTGAACTGAACAGATGGTTCTGATATACACTGAAATCTGAGAACTAATTGATTAACCCAGGGGAAACTGCTTAGTTCAACTCACTGTTGTTGTTCAGCCTCTCAGTCGTGTCTAACTCTGCGACATCATGGACTACAGCATGCCAGTCTTCCCTGTCCTTCACCATCTCTAGAAGCTTGCTCAAATTTATATCCATTGAGTCAGTGATTCCATCCAATCATCTTGTCCTCTGTTGTCCTCTTCTCCTGCTTTCAATCTTTCCCAGCGTCATGGTCTTTTCCAAGGAGTCAGTTCTTTGCAACAGGTGGCTAAAGTATTGGAGTTTCAGCATCAGTCCTTCTAATGAGTATTCAGAACTGATTTCCTTTAGGATGGACTGGTTGGATCTCCTTGCAGTCCAAGGGACTCTCGTGAATCTTCTCCAACACCACAGTTCAAAAGCATCAATTCTTCAATGCTCAGCTTTCTTTATAGTCCAACTCTCACATCCATACATGACTACTGGAAAAACCATAGCCTTGACTAGATGGACCTTGGTTGGCAAAGTCATGTCTCTGCTTTTTAATATGCTGTCTAAGTTAGTCATAACTTTCCTTCCAAGGAGTAAGCATCTTAATTTCATGGCTGCAATCTCCATCTACAGTGATTTTGGAGCCCCCCAAATAAAGTCAGCCACTATTTCCACTGTTACTCCATCTATTTCCCATGAAGTGATGGGAGCGGATGCCATGATCTTCGTTTTCTGAATGTTGAGCTTTTAGCCAACTTTTTCACTCTCCTCTTTCACTTTCATCAAGAGGCTCTTTAGTTCTTCTTCACTTTCAGCCATAGGGTGGTGTCATCTTCATATCTGAGATTATTGATATTTCTCCCAGCAATCTTGATTCCAGCTTGTGCTTCCTCCAGCCCAGCACTTCTCATGATGTACTCTGCATGTAAGTTAAATAAGTAGGGTGACAATATACAGCCTTGACATACTCCTTTTCTTATTTGGGATCAGTCTGTTGTTCCGTGTCCAGTTCTAACTGTTGCTTCCTGACCTGCATACAGGTTTCTCAAGAGGCAGGTCAGGTGGTCTGGTATTCCCATCTCTTTCAAAATTTTCCATGTCAGAATACTGACATACTATTTCCTTTACCATCTACTTCAAAGTTCCTCAGAGTTCTCTGAATTTTACTTTCAAGAACAAATATTCTTGGCATAAGCATAAAGGATGTCCATGCAGTTATTTTTAATGGCAGCAGAAAGCAAGTTCTGGATGTTCAGATAAGAAGCAAGCTGTCTTTTAGCAATGAACAATTAATGGCTAAGTAGTAATTTTGGGTGGCACAGGCTTATTTCTTCAATTCACTGATACATAACAACCACCACAATGTATTAAAAAATGATCTTGTTTCTATTGCGTGATCTCCCTTTGCTCTTGTTCTTTATACAACTTACCTGGCATTGCCCCAGGTTCACCTTCAGTTTCATTGATTGAAGATGACCTCTAAGGAGACCAAATTGATTCACCAAAGCATCAAGCTAGATGGGACCAAAAGAAATGGTTCAGTTAAATCTGCCAGGAAAATTCCAGTGCAACAAAACCATCAACAATTTCCAGGGCAGAAAGGCAGTGTTTGTGGTATATTTCACTGTCTGAAGGACTTTCCTGTATCAAGTCACTCCCCTGTTGTAGTGTCTGAATTTGAATGACCTCTATATTACTGAATCCTCTGGCCCATATTGAGTCTAAGGAAGAGGCCTGATAGTCCAACAATTTTCAAGCAAATACACAGACTGAATTCTGAGTGGTGAACCTGGATTCCCCTTGAAATTTTGATTTCCAGTGTTAGTCACAGCTCCAGCTGACTGACTGCTTAGCCTACGGCTGATTCAGGAATTCTTGCCTAATGGATGATGTCTTGTATGGTGAGTCCCCTGAAATCTGAAAATTAATGCTGGTCAAAATGCAAATTTCCAGGGGGAATGCTCTGCAACTGTTTGAAGCCTGTTACTTTTCTCATGATATGCTAGAATTTGGCTGGTCGCTTATTTGGGGCTACTTGCATATGACTGTGCTGTACTTCTGCGAGGACAAGCACAGCACAGAGTGCCTGCATCCTTCTGTGGTCCCCCATTCTGCTCTCTTTCCCTCAGTCTCCAGCAAGGACCCACGTCTTCAAGAAGACCATTCACCCAACAATGCCCTCTGCCTCTCAGCAGCAACTTGGCAGCACACCTCGGGTTCCCTGATTTCTAGCTCAGGGTTCTTGATACTATACCAAGTGGCTCACAAGGGTTACTCCAACGTCCCACCCATCCCACAGGGCCACTCAAGCCTCCAGACTACACAAGTCAGCTGTCTGCATGCCACACCAAATAAGGTCTGAGGATGTGAGCTTTGCAGCCAAAAAACCTGAAGCTACTCGCTACTCTCCATTCCCTGCCTCAAAAATTGTCCATTCCCCTCACCAGCCAGCCCCTGGAGCACCTAAGGGACATGACGTGGCTTTGCATGCTCACTCTATAGGAAACAAAGGAGTACAGATTACAGCTCCTATTACTAGTCTCCTCAAATCCCTTCAGGGTTTCCCTGCAGAAGGTCACAACCCTTGGCTTGTTATCAGAGGCATCCTTTAGCGTGCCCTGAACCTCCCTTCTTCCTCCTCACCCAGCAGCTCCTTACCCTGCCCCTTCTTGTCAGTGATGGATTCTTGCTCTTTGCTGTCCCATTCCCCTTGGTAGAGCATCCCTCCCACCCTTCAGTTAACTCTAGCTGAGCCGCCAGACACATATTACTTTTCCTAGGCCTCCTCCACATCCTCTCTAAGGTCATGAAAGCCCTCCCTGCTCACAGAGCGTGTCAGGTCAGGTATTGTTTCCTGTGTCTCCCAGGCTCTCCTTCCTTAGTGGCGCCCATGCTTTTTAATATCTGTCGGACACACCTGATACTTTGTTGCCTCTGTGCCTTTTGCCCATGCGCTGTCTTGCTGAGAATTCCATTTCTCACTTCTATCAGAATCCTAGCTACACATCAAAGTCAGTTAAAATACTATCTTCCATTTAACTGTCCCTAATCCTCTGCATTCTAGTGCTGTGGTGACAAATTACCCCAAACTAAAACACCACCAATTTATACCTTTATAATCCTGGAAGGCAGAAGTCTGAAATGGCTTTCACTGGGCTACCATTAAAGGATTGGCAGGTCTGTGTTCCTTCTGCAAGTTCTAGGGGTGGTTTCCTTGGCTTTCCCAGCTTCTGAAAGCTACCCACACTCTTTCCATCTTCAAAGGCAGCAGGCGTGTGTCTTTAAATCTCTCTCCGCTGCTGCCATCACACCACTCCTCGCTGTCCCTCTGGTCTGCCTCTTATAAGAATTCTGGGATTATTCTGGGTTCATATAGACAGTCCCAGAAACCTCATCTCAAGAGCTTTAATCACGTCTGCAAAGCCCTTTATACCATGTAAAGTGACATATTCACAGGTTCTGGAGATTTCCCTAAAAGAGAATCTATCTTTTTCATTTCTATAACCTTATAACATTGTGTTTGAGTATCTATCCTTCAGGGTTCATCTAAGACTGTATCCTTAGGGCAGGGTAATAGCTTTTATTTAAAATTCAGGTAAAACTTTATTTTTGGATACTGGTATTTGAATTTCAGATTATTTTCACATGTCACAAAAGATCATTCTTTTCCTTTTCTTTTTGTATTGAAGTACTGTCAGTATAAGATATGACGTTAGTTCCAGGTGTACAATATAGTGAGCCAACATTTATATACATTATAACCTGATCACCGTGATAAGCTTAGTAAACAACTGTCACCATACAAAGTTATTCCATCTTTATTGACTATGGTCCCTGTGCTGCACATTACCACCTCCATGACATTACTGGAAGTTTGCATGTTTTAATCCCCTTTACCTGTTATACACAATCCCCAACCCCCTCCAGTCTGGCAATCACTAGCTTGTTCTCTCTATCTGTGAGTCTGTTTCTATTTTAATATGTGTGTTGGTTTATATCCCACATATGAGTGAAATCATACAGTATTTATCTTTCTCTGTCTGACTTATTTCACTTAGCATAATTCCTTCTAGACCCATCCACGTTGTCACAAAAGGCAAGATTTCATCCTTTTTATGCCTGAGTAATATTCCATTATATGTATTTCTTGTGACAATTTCATTCCTCAAAACAGTCTAGCTTCTCTTCTTCACTGCAATGTCCACATACAGGCACAAAGATTATTTACATAAGTATGATTATTATGGAAATATCTATAGCAATGAATAATTAGAGACAACCTAAAAGTCTATCAATATAGTAGTTAGATTATGATATAGTAAAAAAGACAGAATATTAAGCAGACATTCAAAACAAGAGGGAGATGCTTAAACAGGCATGGAAAACATTCACAATGTATTAAGTTTTTTAAAAAAAAAGCAAATTTTATGCAGTACATCAGAGAAGGCAATGGCACCCCACTTCAGTGTTCTTGCCTGGAGAATCCCAGGGATGGGGGAGCCTGGTGGGCTACCATCTTTGGGATTGCATAGAATCAGACATGACTGAAGTGACTTAGCAGCAGCAGCAGCAGTATGCAGTACATATAAAACATTTGGCTTTTGAAAACAAATTGTATGTGTGTAATAGGTTATATATGCAAACAGAAGGATCTGGAAGATAGGTTATTACCTACCTATGTGTTTTTGGAACATTTTCACCCTCTCTGAACATTTGAACTTGATTTTACAGTTATGTTTTGCTTTGATGATTGGAAGAAAGGAGAGAAACCTGTTCTGAAAATACAGCAACAGATATTATGTGACTTCTGGAAACAAGGGAGGTCAATAATGGGCCTTTGGTAAGAGACCAAAACATAAGACATTCTTCTTTCAGAGGAAACTGAAAGCTAAGGAAATCCCGCCCCATAATTATTGTTTTAGAAACTAACTGCTTTACATTTACTTTCTTTTCCACAAAATGACAGCAGTCACATAAAAATATTTCTCAATGATATTAGGATGTCATGATTCCACAGTTGTCTACATCTGACTCTTTTCAGGTGCTTCTGCAGTGTGACAATAAGCTTAAGGAAATCTCTCAGAATTCTCAGGCTGAGGAGTGAGGAAAAAACCCACCTTTTTGTAATTGAATTGGATACAAGCTTACGGGCAATATTAACAAAGGAATATTTTTAAGTAGATTTAATTAGACCATTCATGGTGTAAATTTCTTTTCATACAGTCCATTTGTTTCCTTAAATCTCTGTGTCTCTCTATATATTTCTTTTCTTCTATACCCTAGGATCTAATCAATTTAGAATTCTTTACATGTGATAATTCTTTGAATCGAGTTTGGCCACCAGAACAGCAGGATGCTATCAAACTTATTTTTGTATGTATGATTCCATATGTTTAAAAGTCAACATGCAAATATATGCAAAAATTCTAAAATTAAAAAAAAAAACCCTCCCTGAACTTAATACCAGGCCTTATGGGTGGTTCCAGGTGTCCTGAAATTGGGTGGCTTGTGTGTGTGGGTGGGTGGTAGATGGTGAGTACCAACCTCATTCTCTTCCTTAAAGTTGCTAAAAATGAGATCTTACAGGAGACCAAGGAAATACATTCAATAATGCTCAACAAAGATTTTCTAATTGACAGTTTTTTGTAGATGCTTTTTAAATGAACATAATTCCATTTACTTTCGTCAACGATGCTGCCACTGTTATCCCTGGAATGAGAACCACAAGATGACACCTTTATACTCTGTCTAGTACTGTGATTCCTCTATTATAGAATAATAAATCCAATTATCTGTTTATTCAAATTTTCCATTGAACTCCATAGTATTCAAAAACACTGCTATTATATTTTCTGAGTCTCATTTCCATTATTGGCAATCTTCTCTGCATACGATGTCTTCTGCTATGATGAGGCTAAAATTTACCTTGCAAGATTCTTTGCTTAGTGTCATAATAAGAGTTATGAATTTACAAAAACTTGGTGCTATTTATTTCTACTTAGAATTACCTGCTTCTCTCTGGAATCAAAGAACTCTTATAAGCAGTCTGTGTACTAAGGAAAATCAGTGTGCTTCCTTGCAAACACAAGGGAAAAAAAGAATGAAGGCAGGAATTCAAGTGGTGGGTTTTAAGGGATAATGGACAAGAGAATTCTAAGAGGTTGGGACTGCTGCAGGTATCTTCCCAGCTCTAGGAAGGCTCAAGCTTGCAGAGTACCACCCGTACTCCTACTTTTCAATCCCCAGCCTCCCACTTCCTGCCCACATCCTCTCCTTCCTCTGACCCAGCACCTCCCCACCATGCCCACTCACCTTCTTACCACCCATCTGCATACTCACCTATAAAGGCGAGCTGACATAAAATTCAGGATGGGAATAAACATGTTGTGGGGATAAAATCTCACTCATTTTTCATTTCTTGGCACATTCTAAGATGTAAAGTAACATTCTCCGGGATGGAACACAAATGCGTCCTGTTCATCCCAGTCAGTGGATCAAGTAATTTTGTTTCTGAGGATGAAAACTGCCTTATTGGGAAAGTAAAGAGAGTTTTTTTGTAGTTGAAGATTTGCTCTCACGTTTAATCAGTAAGAGTCAAGTCTCTTACCGGTTGGGCCATTAAAGCCTTTTGTGAGAGAAAATAAAGAAATTTGAGCTTTTGGATAAAGCAGAAATTGGAGTGAAGTGTGGGAGGTTGAGAAGAAGGGGGACGAAGGGAGAATGGAGCCCTGAGCCAGGAGGATGTTCTACTGTGGCCAGGGGGGACCAAGAAAAAGCCCTCCATGAAGCAGTTATCATAGGTATGTTAGCAAATATCTTTCCCAGTTGGAAGAAGAGATTTTCAAGATAGGTGGTTGGCCAGGGAGATTTAGAGTTACACATCTCAGACTAGTAGTCATAGATGCCCATACAAACTGGGGATTTAGAAAGGAGATCATGTTCTGTGACAGTGTTTTCCATAAGATAAACTGCATTTCTATTATGAGTGTTAGTCTAAACTAGAAAGAATGGATGGTGAATGTAGACAGTGGCAGGGCAGGGCTTGGGTGTGGGTAGGCAGCAGTTGGGGGAAAGGGTTGGGCTTTTGGGAATACCAGAAAATAAGAACACAAAGACAATGGTAGAAGCAGCGAAGTTATTAACAACCTTAAATACAGGAAGATCATTTTGCCAGGGTACAATTCAGATAAAAACTGGACAAGTTATTTTTAAGTATTCAAGACAACTAGAGACATTGATCCAGAGTCTATTTTTCACATCTTGATGCTGGAATTCATTTTGGTATGGTTTTATTTTTAAAAATATATACCTGTTTTGTTTATGGTTGTTTTTTCAGACCTGGAAAATTTATATTCGTGGATAAAAGAAAGCTGACGACAAGGTCAATGATTCATCACAGATAATTATTGAGAAACTAACCTCAGAGCCCAAGGACAGAGCTGGAGGATTCAGTGGGGGAGGGGCAATACAGAGGGAGGGAAGGACCTAAGTGTTTAAAAGGGAGAGTGTGGTCAATGCTGAAGTCTAGTCCATTTAATGTCTTTCTCAGGGGAGTCTTCTGAGCACACGATGAGGCAGGAGGCAAACGTTTAGAGCCAATCTGTGTCCTAAGGAAAAGTCATGCCAAGATATGGTTTCCTTTTACGGCTACCATTACCCTACAGGTAGATGGGGGTGCTTTAGACCTAGTGAGGCTAGACTTAAGCAAGGCACTTGACAAAGTCTAAGTTCTGTCCTCATAACCAAGTCAGGGAAAAAGAAGCAGCCGTGGCAAAAGCTAATTCTTAGCCAAGTGCTGAAACAGTTGCTTAAGAGCAGCCTAGGAAGCTGTTAAAGGTCTGAGATGCCTGTGCCACGGCCCTTTAGACCCTGGAGTGGATTCCGGAAGTCCGGTTTTGGTAAGCTCCCCAGATGACACCCATGAGCAGACCGGCATGACATCTCTGAAGGAAGCTGACCGACAGACCAAAGGCAACCTGAAGAGAGATGTCCCAAGGTTCCATGCATGTTCCATTCCAGTCAACACTCTCATCAGTATCTCAGATAAGAATGAGAAGTTTATCACATTCAAGGATGTCTCAGACTGGACATGATGGCAGAGTTAGCATCCAAAATGATTTTCCGCCTAAGTCTGACAAGATAAAAACCTAAGATTAGGTTAAAATAAGATTGTCAGTAAAATTTTCATATCATCTACAACTTCAAGTCACAGGAGAGACCTCCAAAATTCATTTGTAGTTTTAGGAAGTCAATGAAAAATAATGCGGGAATCTGGCTTGGTCAGAGGTCTTTCAGCCTGGGCAGGAAGATGATATGTATAGATAGATGTTGTGAGACAGAGAATCAATAATGTGGTCAATTTGGCACGTGAATGGGGAGTTAACAGATTTCTCTGAGCAGACTCGGGGAAAAAGACATAATGTGTGTGCCTTGAATCCAAAAATGTAGATACGTGGCACGCCACTCTTAAAGTTATGGAATCAAGTATTAAAAAGCTGTACTGCAGCTCATCAAGGTCCTGATTAAATACTCTAGTTATTAACTAGAATGGTACTTGCCCTCCTTAAAAGGTAATCATCTTACAGTCTCAGAATTGAAAACTGAGTAGAGAAATATCTTAGAAAATTAAAACCCAATAATACTAACATTTTTGCATCAAGAAAACTTAAAATTCAATATTTTACATACTTATGTTTGGGAATTGCATTTGAAAGACAGCTTTATAACTTCAATGTAAATTGTCTTAAGTAATAGATTCAGATGTCTGGTTTGCAGTGGAATTCTTACTAACTATATAATACAATAGTTCAACACTTAACTCACAGTTCATGATATTTATAAACTCCATTTATTAGATTTATATGAAATACTCAGTACTTGGAAAGTCTGCCAATCAGGCAATAAAATTAAATGGAAACAAAATATATTAAATTTATATATGCAATGTAAAGTATGTGAAAGTATTTAATTAACTAGTTTTAAATGGATCACGTTTTGTTCAAAGGCCATTAGAGTAACTGCTAAACCTGCTAGGCACAACTTGAATAACAGGATTTATAAACTGAATTTAGAACCTCAGAAAGAATGAGGTTATTAAAAAGTAGTGACTTTAATAAAGTGAATATCAATCTTTGAAAACAAAATCAACACTTGAATAGTCTTTTATACATAGACAAGCTAGCCTTGAGTGAACCAAAATCTCACATCCGCTTGTCCAAAGTTGGGATGGCCCAGCAGCTTGTGTGAAAATGATGAAGCCTGGAGGCTGAGTCCTTGAAGCTCCACTGGTCTCAGGACGCTGAGAGCGGCTGCAGTCTTGGGACTGAGCAGAGAGGTCCATGTTCAGAGAGGGAGCCCATTACTTCCCTCCACTCCACACGGGTCGGGTCCCTTGGCGTATCCTCCTCACTCTTGTAAACCTATCTCTAGAACCGATTGTTGCTGGCTGTCCCGAGCTGTTTGATCATTCACTGAGGTTCTTTTTAGTTTGTTTTTGAAGATAATGCAGATGTTCTGGCAGATAATAGAAATGGGTGGGATTAGTTGTCTCCCTACAAAGTCACTACTAAGTCATAAGGAAAGCAGGTCTCCAAACAAATTCTTCCACGTGTCTATCAGACATCTAATAAGCAAACATGTATCAGTAAATAAGCACAAAACAGTTCATGCAATCTATCCTTTTATGTCATCTGACCATACTTTTCAAGGAGAAGTTTCTAGAGGCAGATTCAACAATATTTTAGTGGCCGAAATCTGTACTTCACATGGGGGAGCTGGCTTCCAGCACTGACACGGCTCTTAGGAGGGCATGGGCTCAGACCCGTGAGGCAGCTTAGCAGAAACTAAAAAAAGCCTGGGCTCAAATACTGGCTGTCCCCACGGGGTCCCAAAGAGTCGGACACGACTGAGCGACTGAACTGAACTGATTCACCAACTTGGGAATTTTATATAATCTCTCTGCCTTCCATTTCTTCATCTATAAAGCAGGGATAATTGAAAAAAAAATTACCTATTTTTAAGGTTGCTGTGGTAACTAAAGGCAATAATGCATGTAATGTACACAGTGTTAAATAGTCAGCACTCATTAAATATAAACTATTATTGTCATTGTTCTGTGTAATTATAGGGAGAGAACTAGAATTTATGGGTAAGAATGAGAAATAAGAAAATAGTCAATTCAGAAAAAGAATCTTCTGGCAATTATAGTATTATAAAAATAGATGAAGCTATCTTTTGCTGAAAATAAATTCCTGTCAAGGTCAGTATTCAAGATGAAACTGTCTGTGGATTTATCAGAGGTTTATCTAAGGTTTCCGAGGAGATTCCTGCTGAGGGTGGAAGATTAGCTATAGAGAGGTCTCTGTCCTTCTCTCCAGCACACAGATTCTGTAATATTGGCCCCTTTTCTTTTCTTGTAGATGTAATTTAGATGTGATTATCCATGGGTGGTCACAGAAGGGTTCTCTAGCCTTGCAGTTTTACAGATTGAGAAGGTTGGTCTGGAGAAATCACTTTTTCTTCATTTCTAACTCTGTCCTTTTTAAGAAAAATGGTGAAATGTTCTTTTGATGTATCTTTATTTCTATTACAAGCAGTGTGATTTCCTGCTTTCAGGTTTCTTTCAGGTGCACTGAACATCCACCAGTCTGACATTTCCCATTCTCCAGCAGTAGTCACACACACCCTCAAACAATCTTCATTCTCTATTTGTTTTAAAAGATACAATAGGACCTTCTTTCTGGAATTAAAGTTGTGCCCTGGGCTACTTCTCTAGCTTTCTGCCATTTGTATTTCTAAGCCATTTGATTCTTGCATGATTTTTGTATATTTACCCACCCCTGGGTCCCTTCTCTCCTCTGAGAAAGATTGCAACTAGCCCTTTATTTAGGAAGTTCCTGCTGTAATGCCTCTATCTGTACAGACATCACTTCCTGACTTCTCCCAGGCTTAAATCATGTATGGTCCCCATCTCGGACCTTGCCTGGTTATGTCTGCTCATTCTCCCCATTTCTTGGTTATCAGTTCAGTCGCTCAGTGTGTCTGACTCTTTGCGACCCCATGGACTGCAGCATGCCAGGCCTCCTTGTCCATCACTAACTCTTGGAGTTTACATTTCCCCTCAGAATGCCCCTAACACCCAAATCTGTTACTTTTACTCCACATTTTAAAAATTTACAATCAATTTTTAACCAGCTCATGTTTCCTGTTCCCATTGCTTCATGCATGAAGAGTTAGAGGAATCCCTTGATTCTTGATGAGTAGACTAATCATAAAATAATACAAATGATTTATAAACATTTAAAAATGTTCATCCTCCCTAATATGAAAAAAAAAAAAAAAAAGCCAGTAGAGGCAATGAAGTACTATTTTACTCTTACAAAATGAGTTGCTGGGAAACCAGGCAAACACTGCAAATCTGGTGAGTATACCCTAGGACAGGCATCTGTGCCTACTCTGTTGATAAGAGTGTAATTTGATACCAGCTTTTGAGAAAGCAGTTTGGCAAAATATAATAAGAAACATGACCATATATACTTTTGGGGGCAAAAGAGGTTCATCACAACATTATTCCGAGTGTGAAAAATAAGGTAATTGATAAGAAAGTTTCCCATAACTTAAAATTTTGCAGCCATTCAATTTTTAAAATTCCTCTTTTTAATTAAACTTTTTATTTTGAGATCATTGTACACTCACATGCAGTTGTAAGAAGTAATGCAGAGGGGTTTTATGTACTCTTTACCTAGTTTTCCCAGTGATAATATCTTGCAAAATTGTAGCACAGTATGACGATCAGAATGCTGACGTTCAGACAGTTAAAATGCAGAAAGTTTCCATCACTATAAGGATCCTTCATGTCATGCTTTTAATCACTTGATCATTCCCAGGGCCTCTTTTTAGCCCCTTATCTGTTATTTTTTTTATCCACTTTTTGCCATTTCAAAAAAGTTATATAAATAGAATCATACGGTATGTAAGTTTTGGGGACTGGCTTTTTTTCATTCAGCCTAATTCTCTGGAGATTCATCCAGGTTGTTACATTTCTCAACAATTCATTTCTTTTTATTCCAAGAGTAGTATTCCATGATACGGGTGTACACAGTTTGTCTAGCCAGCCCTTTGAAAGGCGTCTGGGTTGTTTTCACTTTGGGAGAATAATGAATCAAGCTGCTGTAAACATTCAGGCTTAGGTGTTTACGTGAACAGAACTTTGCATTTCTCAAGAGATGTGCAATTGCCGGGTCATATGTTAGTTGCAGGTTTAATTTTTTAGGAAACTGCGAAACTGTTTTCCACAGGGACTGAACGTTTTCACCCTCCAGCAATGTAAGACTGATGCGGTTTTTCCTCACCCCCATCAGCGTTGGGTGTTGGCGCTACTCTTATTTTAGTTATTCTGATAGGTGCATCGTGGTATCCCATTGTGGTTTTCATTTGCATTTCTTTAGTGGCTAATGATGTTGAATAATCTTCAGATCTTATTTGCCATCTGCATATTCTCTATGTTGAAATTCTTTTCATGCCTTTTGCCATTTTCTATTTGGATATGCTGGTTTTTTACTATTGTATTTTTAAACACTGAGATATAAGTAATATATCATAAAACTCATCCTTTTAAGATGTACAGTTTAGTAGTTTTAAGTATATTCAGAAGAGCGTATAACCATTACACTTTATGTAATTCCAGAACATGGGAATCACCCATGTTTATTAGCAATAACTTTCCATTCTCTCCTTTCTCACCCCTGGCAGCTTCTAATCTATTTTCTATTTCTCTGCATTTGCCTATTTGGGATAGTTAATATAAATAAAATCATACAATATATAACTTTATGTGACTGATTTGCATATAAGGTGTTCAAGGTTCATCCATATTGTAGACGTATCAGTGTTTCATTGCTTCTTTATTGCTATACAATATTAAGCTGTATGGGTATATCATATTTTGCTTGGCTAGTCATCAACCTATGGACGTTTAAGTCATTTCTACTTTTTGGTGAACATGAATAATGCTGCCATGTACATTTGTTTTGTGGACACATGTTTTCGATTTTTTGGCTATACACCTAGGTGTAGGATTGGTGAGTAACATGCAGGTTCTATATTTAACACTGTGTTACATTCCCAATAGCCGCTTATGAGCATGTAGGAAACACAAAGATTAAGGAAGCGGCTCTGCCATCTCAGACAAGCTATTTCACTGTGGGCAACTAATTATCCCTGAGCCGAGCTAACGATTCTGACCTCGCGTCGCATCATTGCCGAGGAGCCACGTGTGAAGATATAAGTGACAGTCACTCAAGTGTCCTACACAGACAATGAGCAAGCGGCTATTTTTCACACTCTTCCCAGGAGCTGCTACCACACTTTTTAAATGTCCCTCCGAGCTAGTCCTCCTCCACAAGAATGCACATCAAATTCTCTCTCATTATCACAACTGACAAAGCAGAGCCTAGCTGTTAATGACAAATTAGAGCATACCAGTTACCCTTCTCTCTAAGAAAGCGCTGCCCCTCAGCTCTGCAGGGAACACTTGTTTTTTCGGAAGCTAGCTTTGGGATTTGGAGGAGTGAGCTGGGGAGGTGGATTCCGCAGAGGTCTGAGGAAGTACCCTTGCTTGCTCCCCTCTCCCAGATATCCAGAATCTTAGGCACAAACAGCCCGGGGAGAGGAGGGAACAGGAGGAGGTCTAGGGCCTCTGAGAAAAGACGTGATTGTCTCCTGTCTTTTCGTGGCCTTGAGAGAGGCACTGTGGAGGAGCCTAAGGAGACTTGGGAGCAGGGCACATGGGGCCCTGCAGCAGCTACCGGGTCAGCAACGGGGCCCCCAGTGCCTCAGCTGAGCCACATCACGGGCCACCCTGATGGACAGTGTGCACACAGTGTGCTCCTCACGGAAGCCTCCGCCCTTGAACCTTCCCACACTGTGGCTACCATTTTTCAAACGGAGCTGGGTCAGCCACAAACAAGGGTTCTTGTAAGAGGGCAATAGGGGTGGTGAAAGCTCCAGAAAACAGATCCCAAGGAAACTGGCTAAAGGAATAGAGGCAGTTCTGCCCTGGAAGAGCAAAAGGCAGAGGAACAGGACTTGAAAGGCTGTTGTGTGGAAGGTAAGAGCCCACTTAGTCTGTAGTGCTGAGAACTCAGCTAGGACCAAAGGGTGGGTGGAAAGTAAAAGTGTTGGGCTCAAAAAGGTTCCAACTAGTACTTAAAGCTGCCCAACTTGAAGGAATCACAAATTAATGCATTCTTAAAATGCTCTATTCCATTAGGCTTTCATATAGCCACATGGGTCTCTCCGTGAAATAGCTAAACTGTCTATTAATGGCACTGTGTACTGTGAGAGGCAATAGATTAATTGCGTATTGCCTCTACGTAGCTATGCTCAGAGGTAAGCCTAATGGACACATTCATGATAAAAGAAAAGACCCTATTTCCTGCTCTAATGTTCTATGGGCTTTTCTCCAGGGCTGCTGGGGTCCCAAGGACTCAAGGGTTGGAAGCCTGCTGTACAATCCCACTTCTCACCGACCCGGTTCCCCCTCTCCTGTGACCACTGATGCGGCTGGACAGAGATATACCAAAGTGTTTAAAAGACTCTGGAAGAAAAGGATTATCATTAAAGAGATTTGACCTTGAAAATCAAATAATGAATAATTACCGACTTAATGAATTTGCAGCCCAGGAAGACCGATCCCTGAGACCTTCCTCCTGTTTCCCTGTGCAGTCAGAGGCTCGGGGGACCAGGTAATCTCAGGCTTTCTTTCCTTTCCCCATCAAGATTCATTCCTGTTGTGTTCCCTGGGAGCCTTGTTCCCTGAAGCACACTAAGTTTATGGCCAGCAAACGTCAAAGCTTCTCCGTGCAGAATAATGGGAGAATGCAGGCATTGTGGCTGGGGGAGAAGTACTTCTGGCCAAAAGTGAGTTCCTCAAAGCCCGGGATAGAGGCGGTTATCTGGTTCAGAGATGTTAAAATATTTTTGTTCTAAAAAAAGAGAGACTCTCGGGAGTTCCCTGGTGGCCTACTTGTTAGAAACTGGTGCTTTAGCTGGGGAGGCCTGAGTTCAATCCCTGGTCAGGCCAAAATGCAAAAAAATTAAAATTAAAAATTTGGAAAAGAGTATTTCCATCATGCAATTTCTAAGTTAACAGTACAGTTTTTCATCCTAAGTTTAAATACTTTCAAGGGTTATAATTTGAAACATTTCTAACATAAAAGTTGAATTTCTTTCATGAATGTATTCAATCAAGTCTAAACACCATGGCAACTGATAATCCATAATTTCATTTTTAAAAACAATTTTTTAACTTGAAGAAATTTGATGTTTTTTTCATTAACTTAAATTTTTATTTCAGTTCCAAGTGTTGTAATTAATAAGATTTTTATAAGACTTTATTGATCACCCTATCACATTTATCTGCAGTAAAAAAAAGTATCTAAATTTAAAAACTTTTATGTTCTGTGATCATAAAACTGTAAGCATTAAAACAAGCTGGTTGTATGAATTAGCATTATTAGCAATTCACTACTAAAACTATATTAATATATTATATTTATTATTAAACACAGAAGTTTAAATTAGAATGAAAATACACCTTAATAAGATGATGAATTTTTTCAATTAGTTCAAGCATCTATAGATGAATATTCAGTTCAGTTCAGTCGCTCAACTTAATGCTAAAATGAGACACAGGTTCTCATCAATTCTATTTCTTTTGTATGTTTTTAAGCTGTAAACTGTAGGAACTGAAAATGTTTTATGATAGTAATGTAATTTAACTCTTTGAACTCCTTCCATGTTATATGCCAAAATTTATACGATGATCCACTATCAAAACATATTTTTAATCTTCTTTCACCTGACAACTTGATTATGTCCTTCTGCATTTTTTTAATAAGCAACGAATTGGAAAGCACCCTGACTTGCAAAGGGATTTGTTATCGTCATTAAAATCTAATTCACTTTCTCAATTTCGGGGAAGAAAGATCTTTGCTAAGATTTATCAAATGATTGTTAGATATGTCGTAATACTTTCACCTAAACCCACCTTTTAAAATCCCATGTCTTCAGAAATGAAAGGAATAATAGATAGATATTAATTTCATTACACTTTCGCCAAAATGATGCTTTTGACTAAATATTTTTGTCATATTTCTTGCCTTAACCATATTTTCATTACCTTAAAGTCACAGATTTAGCCCATTAACAGAACTTGTCCATCACAAACATCATTGGCAGAGCCAGTCTTCACTGTCAAACCTATTAGTCAAATCAGATACACTCTCTGTAGAAGAAAACTTTGAATTCATTTTTCAATTCAGATAGTTATTTGAGGATTATTATAAAAAATGAATGAGAATTAAAGTCTATATTGTGAAACTGACCACTGAAACCAATCATAATTAAAATGATATGAACCTAATATAATTAATTGTTCTATGTTTAAATAAATTATAAACACAAAATTATTCATTCACTTTCTTCAATCAAGTAAGAATGATGAAAGGCATGGCATGTCTCCAGTAAAACTGAATGAGGCTACTGAATGCTGATGACTGACTTTGAAGGATAAATAAGAACCTGTGAAAAAATGGGAAGCACCAGAAATAATAGAAGGGTTTTAGGCTTCTAATCAGTCTAGCAGCACACTAATATTTTTGATGATGTTATGAAAAACATATTAAGCATTTTACAAGATAGGATATGATAAGAATTGACTATAATTGAAACAAATTATATATATATATATGTAATTGAAACAAGTATTTTATGCTATGGTTTGATACCACAGGTTTTGACAGTTTTATTAACTAATGCACATCAAGTCTGAAAGAGACAATATGAAAATTTTTTAATCCTTGAATTTTACTCATTTTATCTTGTAAAAATTGAGTATTTTCAAAAGGCATCCTGATTACATTTAAAATAATCAGCAGTGCAAACTTATACTGCTGTAGCTGTTATAAGCTACTTTCTTCCCAGGTAAGAAATATCCTAGGGATGAGTATGGAGACCAGTGGGGGAAAAGTGCTTATTTTGGACACTGGGAGAGGGAGAGGGTGGGATGATTTGGGAGAATGGCACTGAAACATGTATACAATCATGTAAGAAATGAATCGTTAGTCTAGGTTCGATACAGGATATAGGATGCTTGGGGCTGGTGCACTGGGATGACCCAGAGAGATGATATGGGGAGGGTGGTGGGAGGGGGGTTCAGGGTTGGGAACTCATGTACACCTGTGGTGGATTCATGTCAATGTATGGCAAAACCAATACAGTATTGTAAAGTAAAAAAATAAAATAAAATAAATAAATAAAAATCACATGAACAAGCCATTTTGGGTATTCAGTGTTTCCTACTGATTTTCTGTTTGCTTCTCCCTCTTAGGACTCTCCCTTAAGGGCGAGGCATTTTTTGACAAGAGTCAGGAGGAGAAAGCATTAAATAAAAATTGTCATTATTTCCATCACTGCATTATCTGAATTCTGAAATCCCATGAATCCAAACACCTCATTTCTGTGTTCTCTAATCTATCACTTCAAATGTGTATAAAGAAAGGAAAGCCCAAAGTATAACGGATTTATGATTAATCATTAAAGGAACCTTCCTCTTTGCCACATCTGCGGTTTTTGTGTCATATTAAGGACAATGTATTATATTAAGAATTAAGATGTGTGAGACCTATACCTTTTTAACAATAATGTGGAGAGGACTATTATAGACATAGGCTCATTCTCAGCAGAACAATCTTAGCAAAGAGTCCAGTATGCATTGAGGATCTAGAAATGAGTTTCCTTAAAACTATCTATGAGCATAGACTCCTGGGAAAGACTTCACATGCCCTGAGGTACACATACCCTGGTCTGAAGACCATGCATTTTTCAGACCTATATGTAGTCTAACCTGACCCAGTCCAGCGTGTTTTAGCCTGGGACTCTCAGTCACTGGGGGAGGGTAACTCAAAAGTTGAGAAGAGGGCCTGGAGATGCAGACAGAACTGCAGCAGCCCCGTCTGGGGACCAGTAACGAGAAGCCTCTGTTTCCAGTCTGGCCTTCACAGCTATCAAACAAAGATCTTAGAAGGTCCTCTGACCATCTGTGGGTGCAAATAAGCACATCAGTATCTATGAAATTAGAAGGCTCCTGTTGCAAACTCACATGCCAACAGAATGAGGCGGGGCAGGTAAATGAGCAGAGCAGACAGTGTACGAGAAGATAAGCAGGTGAGGACTGGGTGTGTGAGGGGCCGTGCCTCATCAGAGATGGAGGCTGCTGCTCAGCCCTCCTTTTTCAAGGGCAGCCCCAAACCTGAATCTTCGTGTGAAATCTTCCAATTTGTAAATGGTGGAAATTAAATCAACAGTTTTATAAAACACATTGTGCAGGCAAAACAAGTCTGCCAGTTATATCTAGTCCGTGGTTTTGGGTTAGCAAGCTCTGCCCAAAGTCCACAAGGTAATATTTTTACCTCTAGAGAGAGAACAAAGCAGTCTTTAATCAGTTTGGGTCTCCTGCTCTGACTCTGGCTAATGCTCCAGTTTCTTAGCTCCACTTCAGCAGTTTATTCAGTTCAGTTCAGACACTCAGTCGTGTCCGACTCTTTGGGACCCCATGGACGGCAGCATGCCAGGCTTCCCGGTCCATCACCAACTCCTGGAGCTTACTGAAATTCATATCCGTCGAGTCAGTGATGCCATCCAACCATCTCATCCTCTGTCGTCCCCTACTTCTCCTGCCTTCAATCTTTCCCAGCATCAGGGTCTCTTTCAATGAGTCAGTTCTTCGCATCAGGTGGCCAAAGTACTGGAGTTTCAGTTTCAGCATCAGTCCTTCCAATGAATATTCAGGACTGATTTCTTTTAGGATGGACTGGTGGGATCTCCTTGCAGTCCAAGCGACTCTCAAGAGTCTTCTCCAACACCACAGTTCAAAAACATCAATTCTTCGGTGCTCAGCTTTCTTTATAGTCCAACTCTCACATCCATAGATGACTACTGGAAAAAGCATAGCTTGTATTAGTCCTGAACAAGTTGTAGATGATTTTCACAACATGGATCCTGCAAATTTACGTTGAAATGCATGGTCAATTATCTAGTGTTTCAAGCTTCAAAGGGAACGAGGGAGTTGTCATCATCAAAGCCATCACCCAAGCCGTTGAGTTGGATGGAACTTTAAACATCATTTATTCTAGCACCCCTGTTTTGATAGCTTTCAATAGCAGTTTCTAAATATTCCTTCCAAAGTCAATAGCACTTGGGTTAAGAAACAGTATTATAGTTCCTGGATGCTCTCCTCTTCTGCCTTCAGTCTCTGGAGCTCCAAGGATTGCAAAACTTCTTCAATCAAAGAAATAACTATGAGTCTACTGTCAGCCGTTCTCACTTTCAGCCCCTGGCCTACAATTACCCCGAGGCTTTAACTTCAGATGGTGCGCTGGTTTTCAAATGTGTCCACAAATTTTCTGATACTCCTCCCTTCAGGACGTAGAGCTTAACTCCCTCTCCGTGACTCTAAGCTATACTTAGTGACTCGCTTCTAATGAATAGAGTATGATGGATGATGGTGGCTTCTGAGAACAGGTCACAGGCATATGGCTTGCTCCCAGCTCTCTCTTAAATTACTCACTGTGGGGAAAGCCAGAGGTCATGAGCACACTTGAGTGGCGCTGTGGAGAAGCCCATGCGTGGGAGAACTGAATTCTCCTGCCAACAACCATGTCAGTGAGCCACACTGGGGAGCTGACTCTCCAGTTCTGGTTAAGCCTTCAGATAATTGCAGCCTGCTGACTTCTTGACTGCAAACCCAGAAGAAATGCTGTGCCATAGCCACTAACCCAGCTGCTCCTGACCCCTGACCAACGCAATCCAGGAGACGATAAACTGCTGTTGCAAGGTATCAAGTGCGGTTGTTAAGTTAGGGGGCCAAAGATTAAGATAGAAGGGTATAAAGCAACCCAGACGACCACCCCCTGACCTGATCTCATCACGTTTTCTGTTCTCAGTTTAACAAGAGCAAGAAGGCAAGATGTAACCCCTCACAGCTGTGATACACATACAAGTGATGGGAGCCTCCTGAGTGAGGAACATGGTAACATTGCAAAATGAAAGGTAATTGTATTTGAAGAGCACTTCTCTTACATTGGAAAAGACTCTGATGCTGGGAGGGGTTGGGGGCAGGAGGAGAAGGTGACTACCGAGGATGAGATAGCTGGATGGCATCACTGACTCCATGGATGCGAGTCTGAGTGAACTCCGGGAGTTGGTGATGGACAGGGAGGCCTGGCGTGCTGCGATTCATGGGGTCGCAGAGTCGGACACGACTGAGAGACTGAACTGAACTGAACTCTCTTACATTTGGAAGTACTAACCTCGGGTGGGATTACCAAAACAGTGTAGCCCCATTTAAAAATTTTCTTCCAAGTTGAGCAAATTCTGATTATTTGGTAGGCAGTTGAGATTCTTTCTGGTAGGCAGTTCTGCCCTAAAGCTCCTTTCTCTTAATAAAATTAAACGTTAAGATAAAATAAGAATCTTAACCAAAATCTGAGATATGCATTAATTTCAAAAGCAACTCCCTAGTTTAAAAGTCCCTCCTGACACAAACAGAGGTGTCAAGAACCAAGATTCCCCAGAGAGCATCTGATCCCCTTTCTCCAAAGCCTGAACTCCCAGCTTGGGGCAATGCTACCTTTGGCTCCTCTCCTCTCTCTCTCTGGCTCTTAGAGATCTTCTCCTTAGCCTCTGTTCTGGTGAAACCCAAATAGCTAAACCCTACCAGTCAATTTAACAACTTGTATTAATATGTAAACCCAACTGAAGTTTCACAGATAATCGATGAGGAGGGACCAGCTGGCATTTCTCATACACAGGGAGAGAATAAGTTCCCTGAATCGCTGGGTTTCAGCATTCCAGGACACCTCCAGAAGGTTCTGGTGATGCTTATCATTTGCTAGATTACAGGTAGCTGGGTACATGTAAATTCATGACTTAAAATTCTATCTCAAAATTCTACCCACTTACAAGACTTTTCTTTAACATTTATACATTTTTGTGTGTCTGTGCAAATATTCCATGAAGAAGCAAGTTTGGGTATCTTTTGGTACAGGTAAAAAACACCACAGAGTAAGTCTTTATGGCAAGGGCAAAAAAGAATGTTTTGAGGTGTGAGGGAGTGCACGGAAAGAGAAAAATAAAAGTACAGAAATAAAAGAGTCTTGGTTTAATTCTCCTTTGTATCCATAGGCAGCGCTACAAATACCATCCCAGTGAGCCGTTGCCTAGGCCCTCATCTCATAAATCCCTCGGAAGGGAAAATGCATGAAAGGCAGAGCTGATTCTCTCTCTTCGATATCTGTCCTTGGATCTACTTTTGGGTCTCTTTGAGCATATGAATTAACATGAGACAGTGAAAGTATTCAAACGTAGGCCTTCCCAATGATGAGCCAAGCCAGTTACCATACAGCTTGCATATTTATTGAACAAATACTACTAAAATAGCTAAAATACATTGGGTACTTGTCGTGAGTGCATCAGTAAAGATCACATTGTTACAAAAGCCTGCATATTCAGCAGTACACAACTGCAACTCTACGTAAATGCCACAGATGCAGAATACTGTTTTCTTGCTCTATTTACACAGCGGAAGTACCTACTCTAACGAAGGAGGTAGGGGGGAAACGCACAGGAAACTCAGGCCAATGGGGAGCGAGAAGAGAAGGGAGAAGTGCAGCGCATGCGTCAGTCGACGTCTAACAGTCAGAAGCGGAACAGTTCAGAGCAAAGCCCGCCCTGTCCAAGGAAGAGCTAAAAGACAGTTATATAAAAATCAAGGTGGGCTTTCAGACTGGCTAACACAACAACATTCCATGAGTAGATGGTATTGTCTGATTGTATTTTTGTTTATCCATTTCATTGGGAGCAAGGACAAAAATGTAAAATCTACACCTTGCTTATCAGGACTGTTGAAAAAGAGTGCTCTGCCTTTTAAAAAAGAAATTTATTTTTTGTAAAGACATTTTTTTCAACCTAATTTTTGGGAAAGGTGTAACTTTCATGTCCCTACTGAAACTAATTTTTCAGTAATTTTTCAGCTAATTTTTTCCCCCAGAGGGCATTTATAAAAAGAAAAAAAAAATTTTTTTGCCCCTTTCCCCCTGAATAGTCTTTCAAATGAAAGAACCAAAAGAGACACCTAAAAACGCCTGTCAAATTATTGCTTTTCGTTCACTAAGTGAGGCAGGCGAGGCTACGGAAAGGAAGAGATTTGGTAAGGAAATTACAGTTTTGTGATTGCTCCCGCTACAGTGACTGCGTGTCCGGGAGTGCCAGCCCGTGAGACGGGCGTCTCCTGCTCTGCGGTGGCACTCACTCAACCTACAACGCTGAAGAAGAAAGCCACACTGAAGACACAAGGAAAACAAGTCAGTCCAGTCTAGAGAACGACATTCAGGGAAACAGAGTACCAACACCTTCTTAGAACATGAAAATAAAAACTAACTCCATCAGAGCTACCTCGCCAAGGAGCATGTTGAAAGTCCAAAATAGCACCATTCATCAGTGTCTCGGGCCCTGTGGCAGCATCTCGGTCACTTACCACAAGGAAACAATGAGTTTCAAACTACTGCTATACATCAGAAGCGTACATGGATAAAATATAGAGATATACAGACAATTGATGAACATAAACTACTAGGCTTGTTACATCTAAATGAAAAAAAAAGGGGGGGAGGGGACTCTCAGCCTCTGCAAGAGCAGTCAGGAGCTGTGTGAGTGAAAAGGCAGAAGTGGACCGGTTGTGTGAGAGCAGAGGGGGTTTGAGTTGTGGAAGACATTGTCGTAGCAAACCAGGCCTGAAGGCCCACCTGTAAGGGTTGTAAACGTGGATTCACAGTGTGAAATTCTGAGCGTTTTCACTTGAGTCAGAATGATTAAAAACTGGTTTGATGATACCTGTTTGTCCACTGTACAATCTCTAAAGCAAGGCTCAGAGTCCCATAGTTTCTTCTTATACTTGACGATTTACAACAGAAAAAAATCCCATATATGATACCATGACCTCATCAATACCCATACACCATATACAAATGGAGGTGATTAGAAAGAGTGGAGGTAACTGGTTCCTGGGGAGTGGAGTTCATTGCTGCCAAGTGCAGTCAGCGAGGCAGCCCCGATCTCGCCATCCTTCTTGCGGTTCACTTCCTTGGGGACAGGAAGTCTTCCCTGAAGAGCACACAGACAGACAGACACAGAAAGAATCACGCTTGAGTCATGCTTTGAAAACCATTTGAACAGTTTTGCTTCTTCCTCCCAACTTTTATCCTTGAACTCCCAACATTTTGCAGAGTTTACATATTAAACACAGTTCACCTGAATGCAAATATTAGGTCTGTGAGGGCATGAAGTAATTAAACACTAGCTACCTTGGCTGCATTAGAATCAAGTGCTTCTCTAAGGGCTGAGCCCAGCCATGTGGGAGGCAGCATTCCCCAAAGTCAGGTTTCTAAAGACAGTTTCTGGAATCAAATACGGCCTGACAGAAGACTAGGTGAGAACTGTTCCTAGGAGTGTTCATGCTTTGGGTTTTTTTTTTTTTTAAGAGTTGAATGGCTGTGGGATAATTGTTTTATAATACATAGTAAAAATATTTAAAGCATATTACTCCTGCAACAAATATAATTTATGAAAATTTTATTCTAGAAGCAAGTGGCCCAGGCCCTACAGGCCTTACAGTGAGGACCAAAACTGGGCACTAAAGACAGGGGAGTGTTTGGGAGGGAAATCATGTGGGCCAGGGCTGGGGAGGTGACAAGAGGGAAACCAGGGCCAGAGCAGGAGACTCAGCTAGTTAGGACTGACAATGGTACCCCACTCCAGTACTCTTGCCTGGAAAATCCCATGGACGGAGGAGCCTGGTGGGCTGCAGCCCATGGGGTCGCTAAGAGTCGGACACGACTGAGCGACTTCACTTTCACTTTTCACTTTCATGCCTTGGAGAAGGAAATGGCAACCCACTCCAGTGTTCTTGCCTGGAGAATCCCGGGGACGGGGGAGCCTGGTGGGCTGCCGTCTCTGGGGTCGCACAGAGTCGGGCACGACTGAAGCGACTTAGCAGCAGCAGCAGCAGCTCTTCTAGTCTATCCTCACAATCCTGATGAATGAGGATTTGTGTATCTGACTGGGAGAATCCAAATACACTGTGACTGAGGACCCATTCAGCGCCCATAGGGAGGAGATCCCCACCACAATCAAACAGCAGGAGGACAGAACAAGGAGTTCCATCTGCCCAAGCGATGACACAAAATAAAGGTCTTATCAAAACCAGATGTTATGCCCCACTCAGGAATGAAAACAGTGAACATGACAGGAGGCTCTTTCAGCCTAGCCATTAAGTACAGGAATTTTCTCCAAAAAAAAAAAAAAAAAAAATCCATTATGGTTTTAAAAGATTTGTGGGGACTTTTTTTGTTGTTTTCTTTTTGTTAAGGTCACATGTTCTAAAAAGATAATTATAATAAGCCAATTTGACTGGACATAGGTACTTGGGTTAAACTGATAATCATGTTTTGTAATCTACAAATTACCATATTTGCATCTTTTTAAGAAACTCGACATTCAAAAAACTAACACCATGGCATTCGGTCCCATCACTTCATGGCAAATAGATGGGGACACAGTGGAAACAGTGACAGACTTTATTTTCTTGGACTTCAAAATCACTGCAGATGGTGACTGCAGCCTTCGAATTAAAAGACACTTGCTCTTTGGAAGAAAAGCTATCACCAATCTAGACAGCATATTAAAAATCAGAGATCTTACTTTGCTGACAAAGGTCCATCTAATCAAAGCTATGGTTTTTCCAGTAGTCATGTATGGATGTGAGAGTTGGACCATAAAGAAAACTGAGCACCAAAGAATTAATGCTTTTGAACTGTGGTGTTGAAGAAGACTCTTGAGAGTCCCTTGGACTGCAAGGAGATCAAACCAGTCAATCCTAAAGGACATCAGTACCGAAAATTCATTGGAAGGACTGAGTATGAAGCTGAAGCTCCAATACTTTGGCCACCTAATGCAAAGAACTGACCATTGGAAAAGACCCTGATGCTGGGAAAGACTGAAGGCAGGAGAAGAAGGTGACGACAGAGGATGAGATGGTTGGGTGGTATCACCAACTCAATGAGTTTGAGAAAGCTCCAGGAGTTGGTGATGGACAGGGAAGCCTGGCAAGGTTCAGTCTCTGGAGTTGCAAAGAGTTGGACGTGACTAAGCAACTGAACTGAAGAATTCAGAAATCAGACACATCCAAACAACTTGAAACCAAATTGTTCAGTTCACTCAGCAACCCCAGAGTGAACTAAATGTAACAGAGAATTCAACTTTAATAAAGTTTTTAAATAAAACTTTAAGAAGTTTTATTTACCATACAGAGTTCTCATATTAAACATGTTTTATCTAATTTTTTTTTAAATCTCAGACTTTTAGAGCATGTAACATTTTCAGAATGTATATAAAATCCACTCAGTATGTACTTTAATACTCCAGTCTTAGTCTGTGATTTAGAGGTTGTTTTGGTATTATTAAATGCCAAAAGGGCCAAACCAGAAAATTAAAATTTTATTCATCATTTACATTCCCTAAAGGATCCAGAAAAATATCCAAAAGCATTATATCAAGCAATTCCTTTCTTTTGTGAAAATAATTTCAATTTTGAAATTTTGGCATGCAATCTCACTATTTAAAAAAAAAATCAATTGAAACCTGATGTCTTTAAAATAACATTTGCTTCTCCTCTCATGTCAGCCAGTTAGCATCACGGTTCTGGATATGACAAACAAGTTTTAGACAAACGAAGAATTGAATGCTAACTGTCATAGGCCTAGGAAAGGAAATCAAAAGTTCCTACCACACTTCACTTAACATCATGGCTGGCCTTTAAACTGCCTACTTCAGACTTGCTCCTAAGAGAATATATAGAACATCAGTTAGTCTTTATATATGTCAGTCTTATTACTCTCATATTTCCATGAAAAAAAAAAAAAAGGATGGGAGATGGGTGGGAGCTGGGTGGGATATGGGTAATTTGGAAAGAAGTTCTTCCAGGAAAACAAAATTCGAAGGAGATTCAATTTGAATTTACCATTTTTTAGTATTTTTTTTTCTCTCTTTCAAGACCCCCAAATATTCAGTTGTGTCCTTCCTTCATTATTCACATTCTGCATGCCTACTATGGGCTGAACAGTCTATTAGATTTTAAGGCAAGAGAGACAAAAGCAGTCCCTCCAGCCTGCCCTAAAATTAGCATGCTGTATGGGAGCCACCCAAGTAACTGGGGGACAGCAGAGCAGTGGAGACAAGCCTTGCAGGGAGTTCTGGTATGAGACACCCTGGGGAGCTTCTGGAGAGCTAACATTCTGTGCATCCTTCCTTTGGAGGCTGGAATTCACTAGAGTTCAGTCCCTACCTCCTATTCATTAAAGAAAAGATAGAAAGAAAAAAAAGATATCTTTGCACCCATTGAAGGAATTTCAAGCTTCTGCAACAAGAGAAGGAAGTATTTCAAAGAGGAGACAGGAAGATGTCTTATTTCTACAGGTTAGACCTTGGAAGAATTTTATGCAAAAATTGTCCTATTTTCCTCCATCGTCCCTCATATAGTGGTCCCTACAGGACTGAGGAACTTGAATAAACCAAAAGGCTGGAGAAGAAGATACAGATACGTGTCCGGGGCGCCTCCCCCCCCACCCCCGAGACTGTGCTCCTGGGTGGCTCCCCCTGCTGCTGACTGTTAGTACATGAGTCCCCCAGTTACTCAATAATGTGTTTTGGGCCAAGTAAGCCAGGATTGTTTTTCTGATGATTATGCAAAGATGTACTTTTCCAGAAGGCAACAGCTAGAAAAGGGACAAATATATTATGCTTAAAATACTATTCATATATTTAGAGAGGAAAGAACTCAAAATAACAGAAGACCTGAATTCCAGGCTCCCCCAGCCCCCTGGAGCATACCTCAGTGCAGACAAGGCCCAGGACTCAGATGGCCTTTCAAGAGGAAAGGGAGGGATGCTGACCTCACTGAGGAATTTGGCCAGTCTTGCTTGTCTGGTTGATGCTACCAGGATCAAAGACAAGAACTCTGGACTCCTGAATGGGGCAGGAACTAATGAAAAAGCTATACTCCCCCTCTTCCCTTCCATGATCACATCTTACCCTCAGCCACTCAGGGGAATTATGCCCTGAGGTGGTCCAGCAAAGAATGTCTAGACTACTGCAACCCTGGTGGTGCAGTGGTGGGGTGTGAGTGTGTTTTAAATAAAGGTCCTGTACTTTTGCTCACTTCCACTCCAACTCTACAAGATCAGAAAAAGTCTAGCCCAGGCAGGGACCAAATCATTTAGTTCACATACTTTTTTGCCAATGATTTCAACCTTGACCTTCAGAAATTCTCTGAAAGATTAAAAGTGATTTAGGACTGTTTTCTTTCAGTGCAAACCGCCAGTCAACATAATCTCTTTAACTAATGTCTGCCTGTCAGTAAAAGGTAGGGAACTGCTGAAACCATTGGTGGCTCAGACAGTAAAACATCTGCTTGCAATACAGGAGACCTGGGTTCGATCCCTGGGTCAGGAAGATCCCCTGGAGAAGGAAATGGCAACCCACTCCAGTATTCTTGCCTGGAAAATTCCATGGACTGGTAAGCTACAGTCCACGGGGTCGGAAAGAGTCGGGCACGACTGAGTGACTTGACTTCAAGATAGTTTACCAAAGTTGAAATGATAGCAATAGTTGGGGAGTCCTCTCCATTGGTCAATTACACTTAAGAAATTTTTAAATGGAAATTGTATTTTCAACGGTCTCTGTTTTTTTTTAACTGCAGAATCAATAGGTCAGTGGTAAAAAATAAATCCTCCTTGTTTAAGGTCAAATTGAAATTTACCCTAACAAGCAAAGTGCAAAGGTATCTACAGTAAAAATTGGTAAATGTTTTTATTGTTGTTGTTTTGAAATGCTGCTGAAATCTAAAATGTAAATTTTACAAATTTTCTTACGGCAGAGAACTTTCACACTGAAAATGTCTGAGCAATGAAAGCGTGTTTATAGAAAATACTTTGGGGCCTAAAACTTAGAAGAAAAAATATAGCAGCTTTTTAAATATTCTTTCTGTTTTGTTTCATGGGTAATTTTATCAGATAGTCAGGTATTACCAAAAAAATTATCATCATCTATACTTCTAAGAGACCTTCTAGTTAGATATATTCATATTTGGATTTATCTACATCAGAATGGAACAAACAAGTTAAAAAACCTGTACAATGTATATTTGACAAATTGGTTCCACTATTCTTAAATGAAAATTTGCTTTGGACTTCAGGCATCAAGAAAGATAATATGAACTGTAAAAATCACAGGATATCAGGATATTCTTTTTTTTTTTTTTTTGTACTACATGTTATTTCCAAGATGGTAATAGGTTATGGATTATGCTGTCAGGTTAATGGATTATTATAGTAGACAGTAATGAGTATTAAAATAAGGAATAGCTGTTTTTGTTTCTATATTAAAAAAACAAACCACCATAACAAAATGTCAGCTGGAGATCTTACCTTAGGAAGCCTTCCCTCCATTTCCTTGTCTGGAAATGGTTCTTGACAGACCCAGACAGAAAGCTCTGGGTAATAAACCTAGAGAGACATAAAAGCATACACATTTGGATTAAAAAGAGGAGCCACTCTGAAACCTCTTGGGATCAGCTTAATGAGTTCAATTGTCCTCAGTGGTCACTTATTCCCCAATTGCAACTTAGAAAGCTGGGGAAGCCCATTCTCTCTCTCAGTCAACGGGCATATTCTATGCTCAGAGGAGAATTTCAGCTCAGTGTCTTCCAAGACTAAGTTCAAGAGAGCAGAGATATCCATCAGTGTTATCTTTAGCACGCAAAGTGGTAGCGTCATGGCCTGACTGGCTAAGCGAACGAAGGCACTGGGGAGGCCCAATTTTCAAAGTAACCTGTGATTAGCATCCTTGCAGAACTCCATGTTTTATGAGATAAGTGTGTCATGTCCTCACCCAGCACTGTTAAGGGGTATGCTGATTCATTTATTAGAAGGCTCAGTGATGCGTAAATCATAGGGAGGAGAGGAAGCGGCAACCTGCCTCCTCCCCGGAGCCACAGGTCTGCCCAGGTGCTTGAAAGTATGAAGGGTCTGAGACAGGGACAGGGCAAGGGATGGCGGCACTGTCACGAATGATTCAGAAAATAGCTGATAAACGGGGAGTGGTGCAGGGGTGGACAAGATGGAGCGATTGAGTCCAACTGAGTAACTCTTTTTTCAATACTGAAAAGGGTTATTATCATACGCAGGCTGCTGGCCAGCTGTTCTCTATCTCTGGTAAAGACAGGAGGAGGGGGATAAGGAAGGACTTTTACCAGTACAGATTTAGGTCAGCTGTAAGGAAGAACTTGGCAGAAGAATTGTTAAATTACTGAAAGAATTTAGAGAGGAAAACTGTGAAATCTTCCTTAAGAAATTTAGAAACTGAATCCAATCACCATCTGTCAGGGCTAATTTACATTTGATACAGCCCTTCTTTAAGGGAGGGGAGGAAATTAGATGAGATCCCCTGCAGATCTGATTCTATAAATGCTGTAAATAAGCTTTACATTTAATAAATGACATTAAGAATCTCACTTCATTAATCAGTTAGCAAATACTTCTGTATGTTTTTTTGGTTTGTTTTTGAAAGCACTAGACGTGGTAGCCTCATCATTGGGCTCACTGCAACGATATCAATGTCCCAATGTCAGTCCATCTGGTCTGAGGCATGAAATGTGGATGGCTGTGCAAGTTCTGAAGGACAGTCTAACAGAAACTATCTTTGCTCAACTCCATAGCATTTATGGCACATGCCACTGAACAAAGGAATTTTGTGTACATTACCTAATTTATCCTGATTATAAGTTGTGAATAGGTCTTATCATTACAGAGAAAAGGAAATTGCAACTCAGAACGGTCACACAGTGTACAGGATAACGCTCAAACTCAAGCCAGATTCCCAGTTCTAAAGGGGGATTTCAGTTATTGACACCTTAACTACTACTGCTACTGCTAAGTCGCTTCAGTCGTGTCCGACTCTGTGCGACCCCAGAGACGGCAGCTCACCAGGTCCCCTGTCCCTGGGATTCTCCAGGCAAGAACACTAGAGTGGGTTGCCATTTCCTTCTCCACTGCATGACAGTGAAAGGGAAGTCACTCAGTGGTGTCCAACTCTTAGCGACCCCATGGACTGCAGCCTACCAGGCTCCTCCGTCCATGGGCTTTTCCAGGCAAGAGTACTGGAGTGGGTTGCCATTGCCTTCTCCAAAAGATGCCCTCAAATTATCCCAGAATGCAAACTGCCTACCACCTCTCTTTCAAAATTACACCAGCCCACAGCCACCATACACATTTAGGTCTTAAATATTGGAAAGCTCATCCTGCAAGAACTGGGCTTGTTTGCTGACTTTGGACTGGGCCTGCTTTCTGGGCCATGTGGTTCCCCCAGTCTCAAACTCCTTCCTCTTGCTCAGCCTTCCCCTCCTCTGCTCAGCTCCTTCTAGTAAAATTCCACCATCTGCCTCATTTGGGACAAACAGCGACATTCTCTTTAACCAGGAATGGGTGAAGAAAACAAAACTGCAATCTTAGATACACACGCTTTGCTCTGAGGGTTAAAAGAAAGTCACCGTACACAAAACCCCACTCTGGGAAATTTTCGATCTCAGATTGGGATCCACTGTAAGTTCACTTAATATAAACAGATAAAAGATGATGACATCTCTGTATTACTGCTTTTAAAGGCATGCTTTAAGTATAATTAAAAACATGACAGGTATTAGCAAGAAAAACTATTTCACTGTAAACCAAAAATATTGATCGAAATACGCATACAAGCTTAGTAGGCATATGGATGCAATGAAAAGCAAAATCAATTAAATGTTATATATGTGTTCTTCTGCTTTTTTGTGATATACTATTTTAACAAAATGACACTACATTGGCATTTAACTTCTAGATCCAAAAAATCAATACTAAAGCAACCCAGGCTGGATTTACAGGGAAAAATAGCTTGCCTCTCAGAAATTCTTATACTTAGTCACAATACTTATAATTTTTTCTAAGAACTTTCTTTTTTAAAAGCAAAACAGCCAATGATATTTCCCAGTGAACTCAGGAACATGAGTATCTGTTAGCAACTCATGAGTACGCAAACTTCCTCCCCTACCTCACATTTCCTCTTGTGCAACATATCAATTTAGCTATAAGGTGACCAAAGGCATTTCTAATTAGGCTTTTTTGTTTAGTGTGTGAATCATAAAGTAATCATCATAGGTGTTAGGAAAGACAAATGTAATTTTGGCTTTGTGATAAATTCATACAGTCTTCTTCAGAGCCAGAATTTTAACCCCAAAATGACAGAGACAGAAGAATCTCATTTACATTATTAACACCTGCCGGGCTGGTCTCCTAAGAACTCAGCAAATCCCTGGACACAGAAACCTAAAAGGGTATAAACTTTTATTTTTTGGTTTGGGGAAAGGATGGTAGATCACTGGAAATCCATGCTACCTACATAACAGCTTCATTCTTTCCTATACCTGTGGTGTTTTGAAGATTCTAATCTGAATGACTTTTTTGAGCATTCTTTGGCATTGCCTTTCTTTGGGATTGCAATGAAAACTGACCTTTTTCAGTCCCGTGGCCACTGCTAAGTTTTCCAAATTTGCTGGCATATTGAGTGCAGCACTTTCACAGCAATATCTTTTAGGATTTGAAATAGCTCAACTGGAATTCCATCACCTCCACTAGCTTTGTTCATAGTGATGCTTCCTAAGGCCCACTTGACTTCACATTCCAGGATGTCTGGCTCTAGGTGAGTGATCATACCATCATGATTATCTGGGTGGAGATCTTTTTTGTACAGTTCTTCTGTGTATTCTTGCCACCTTTTCGTAATATCTTCTGCTTCTGTCAGCTCCATACCATTTTTGTTCATTATTGAGCCCATCTTTGTGTTAAAGAGATACTTGGTGTCTCTAATTTTCTTGAAGAGATCTCTAGTCTTTCCCATTCTACTGTTTCCCTCTATGTATTTGCATTGATTGCTGAGGAAAGCTTTCTTATCTCTTCTTGCTATTCTTTGGAACTCTGCATTCAGATGCTTATATCTTTCCTTTTCTCCTTTGCTCTTCACTTCTCTTCTTTTCACAGCTATTTATAAGTTCTCCCCAGACAGCCATTTTGCTTTTTTGCAATTCTTTTTCTCAAGGATGGTCTTGATCCCTGTCTCCTGTACAATGTCACGAACCTCCGTCCATAGTTCATCAGGCACTCTATCTATCAGATCTAGCCCCTTAAATCTACTTCCCACTTCCACTGTATAATCATAGAGGATTTGATTTAGGTCATACCTGAATGGTTTAGTGGTTTTCCCTACTTTCTTCAACTTAAGTCTGAATTTGGCAATAAGGAGTTCATGATCTGAGCCACAGTCCACTCCTGGTCTTGTTTCTGCTGACTATATAGAGCTTCTCCATCTTTGGCTGCAAAGAATATAATCAATCTGATTTCAATGTTGACCATCTGGTGATGTCCATGTGTAGAGTCTTCTCTTGTGTTGTTGGAAGACGGTGTTTGCTATGACCAGTGCATTCTCTTGGCAGAACTCTATTAGTCTTTGCCCTGCTTCATTCTGTACTCCAAGGCCAAATTTGCCTGTTACTCCAGGTGTTTCTAGACTTCTACTTTTGCATTTCAGTCCCCTATAATGANAGTGTTGACCATCTGGTGATGTCCATGTGTAGAGTCTTCTCTTGTGTTGTTGGAAGACGGTGTTTGCTATGACCAGTGCATTCTCTTGGCAGAACTCTATTAGTCTTTGCCCTGCTTCATTCTGTACTCCAAGGCCAAATTTGCCTGTTACTCCAGGTGTTTCTAGACTTCTACTTTTGCATTTCAGTCCCCTATAATGAAAAGGACATCTTTTGGGGGTGTTAATTCTATAAGTTCTTGTAGGCCTTCACAGAACCATTCAACTTAAGCTTCTTCAGCATTACTGGTCAGGGCATAGACTTGGATTACTGTGATATTCAATGGTTTGTCTTGGAAACAAACAGAGACCATTCTGTCGTTTTTGAGACTGCACCCAAGTACTGCATTTTGGACTCTTTTGTTGACTATGACATTCCTTCTGAGGGATTCCTGTCCGCAGTAGCAGATATCATGGTCCTCTGAGTTAAATTCACCCATTCCAGTCCATTTTAGTTCGCTGATTCCTNACTTCACATTCCAGGATGTCTGGCTCTAGGTGAGTGATCATACCATCATGATTATCTGGGTGGAGATCTTTTTTGTACAGTTCTTCTGTGTATTCTTGCCACCTTTTCGTAATATCTTCTGCTTCTGTCAGCTCCATACCATTTTTGTTCATTATTGAGCCCATCTTTGTGTTAAAGAGATACTTGGTGTCTCTAATTTTCTTGAAGAGATCTCTAGTCTTTCCCATTCTACTGTTTCCCTCTATGTATTTGCATTGATTGCTGAGGAAAGCTTTCTTATCTCTTCTTGCTATTCTTTGGAACTCTGCATTCAGATGCTTATATCTTTCCTTTTCTCCTTTGCTCTTCACTTCTCTTCTTTTCACAGCTATTTATAAGTTCTCCCCAGACAGCCATTTTGCTTTTTTGCAATTCTTTTTCTCAAGGATGGTCTTGATCCCTGTCTCCTGTACAATGTCACGAACCTCCGTCCATAGTTCATCAGGCACTCTATCTATCAGATCTAGCCCCTTAAATCTACTTCCCACTTCCACTGTATAATCATAGAGGATTTGATTTAGGTCATACCTGAATGGTTTAGTGGTTTTCCCTACTTTCTTCAACTTAAGTCTGAATTTGGCAATAAGGAGTTCATGATCTGAGCCACAGTCCACTCCTGGTCTTGTTTCTGCTGACTATATAGAGCTTCTCCATCTTTGGCTGCAAAGAATATAATCAATCTGATTTCAATGTTGACCATCTGGTGATGTCCATGTGTAGAGTCTTCTCTTGTGTTGTTGGAAGACGGTGTTTGCTATGACCAGTGCATTCTCTTGGCAGAACTCTATTAGTCTTTGCCCTGCTTCATTCTGTACTCCAAGGCCAAATTTGCCTGTTACTCCAGGTGTTTCTAGACTTCTACTTTTGCATTTCAGTCCCCTATAATGAAAAGGACATCTTTTGGGGGTGTTAATTCTATAAGTTCTTGTAGGCCTTCACAGAACCATTCAACTTAAGCTTCTTCAGCATTACTGGTCAGGGCATAGACTTGGATTACTGTGATATTCAATGGTTTGTCTTGGAAACAAACAGAGACCATTCTGTCGTTTTTGAGACTGCACCCAAGTACTGCATTTTGGACTCTTTTGTTGACTATGACATTCCTTCTGAGGGATTCCTGTCCGCAGTAGCAGATATCATGGTCCTCTGAGTTAAATTCACCCATTCCAGTCCATTTTAGTTCGCTGATTCCTAAAATGTTGATGTTCACTCCTGCCATCTCCTGTTTGATCACTTCCAATTTGCCTTGATTCATGGCCCTGACATTCCAGGTTCCTATGCAATATTGCTCTTTACAGCATTGGACCTTGCTTCTATCACCAAAAATTCCAATTATTCCAATAATTCTAATATTCTATCACCAATATCATTCCAATCCCAAAGAAAGGAAATGCCAAAGACTGCTCAAACTACTGCACAATTGCACTCATCTCACATGCTAGTAAGGTAATGCTCAAAATTCTCCAAGTCAGGCTTTAGAAATATGGGAACTGTGAACTTCCAGATGCTCAAGCTGGATTTAGAAATGGCAGAGGAACCAGAGATCAAATTGCCAACATCTGCTGTATCATGGAAAAAGCAAGAGAGTTCCAGAAAAACATCTATTTCTGCTTTATTGACTATGCCCAAGCCTTTGACTGTGTGGATCACAATCAACTGTGGAAAATTCTGAAAGAGATAGGAATACCAGACCACCTGACCTGCCTCCTGAGAAATCTGTATGCAGGTCAGGAAGCAACAGTTAGAACTGGACATGGAACAACAGACTGGTTCCAAATAGGAAATGAAGTACATCAAGGCTGTATATTGTCACCCTACTGTATTCTATGCAGAGTACATCTTGAGAAATGCTGGACTGGATGAAGCTGGAATCATTGCTGAGAGAAATATCGATAACCTCAGATATGCAGATGACATCACCCTTACAGCTGAAAGTGGAGAAGAACTAAAGAGTCTCTTGATAAAAGTGAAAGAGGAGAGTGAAAAAGTTGGCTTAAAGCTCAACATTCAGAAAACGAAGATCATAGCATCTGGTCCCATCACTTCATGGGAAATAGATGGGGAAACAGTGGAAACAGTGACAGACTTCATTTGGGGGGGCTCCAAAATCACTGCAGATGGTGACTGCAGCCATAAAATTAAAAGACAGTTTTGAGAAGGAAAGTTATGAGCAACCTAGATAGCATATTGAAAACCAGAGACATTATTTTGCCAATAAAGGACGTCTACTCAAGGCTATGGTTTTTCCAGTAGTCAGGTATGGATGTGAGAGTTGGACTGTGAAGAAAGCTGAGCGCCAAAGAATCGATGCTTTTGAACTGTGGTGTTGGAGAAGACTCTTGAGAGTCTCTTGGACNTAGATAGCATATTGAAAACCAGAGACATTATTTTGCCAATAAAGGACGTCTACTCAAGGCTATGGTTTTTCCAGTAGTCAGGTATGGATGTGAGAGTTGGACTGTGAAGAAAGCTGAGCGCCAAAGAATCGATGCTTTTGAACTGTGGTGTTGGAGAAGACTCTTGAGAGTCTCTTGGACTGCAAGGAGATCCAACCAGTCCATCCTAAAGGAGATCAGTCCTGGGTGTTCATTGGAAGGACTCATGCTGAAGCTGAAACTCCAATACTTTAGCCACCTGATGCGAAGAGCTGACTCTTTTGAAAAGACCCTGATGCTGGGAAAGATTGAGGACAGGAGAAGGGGACGACAGAGGAGGAGATGGTTCAATGGCATCACTGACTCAATGGTCATTTGGGTAAATGGGAGTTGGTGATGGCCAGGGAGGCCTGGGGTGCTGCAGGCCATGGGGTTGCAAAGAGTTGGACATGACTGAGTGACTGAACTGAATTGAGCTGAATATGAATGACTTAAGAGAAAAAACATCAATGATAGTCATTATCTTTACTATCAAATAACTCAGAATATCTCTGTCCATGTAGGCATTCATCAAGAGTTTAGACAGTTAGACTCTGGATACCATCAAAAGAGAGACAGAGTTCCTGTCACCTAGGGGCTCACATCAAGGGGCAGGGGAGGGAGACAGCAGGGTGCTGGATCCTCTAAAAGACCATTTAAATGTGGTAGGGGCTGAACTGTGTTCCCCCTAATGCCCGTATGTGAGCTCCTGGCCCCTAATACTTCAAACTGTATCTAGAGATAGGGTATATAAAGAGGCAATTGAGTTAAAATAAGTTCATATGGGTGCACCCTAATCCATACGACTAGTGTATTTACAAGAGGAGGAAATTAGTACATACGTACATACACGGAAGACACTTGAGGACACTGGGAGATAGATGACCATCTACAAGCCAAGGAGAGAGGCCTCAGAAGAAACCAACACTGACTGCAAACCTCAAGACTCCAGAACTGTGGAACGTAAATTTCTGTTGTTTAAGTCATCTAGTCTGTGGTACTCTGTTTTGACAGCTGTAGGAAATGTGTCACTTCAGTTCAGTTGCTCAGTGGTGTCCAACTCTTTGTGACCCCATGGACTGCAGCATGCCAGGCTTCCCTGTCCATCACCAACTCCCAGAGATTGCTCAAACTCAAGTCCATCAAGTCGGTGATGCCATCCAACCATCTCATCCTCTGCCGTCCCCTTCTCCTTCTGCCTTCAATCTTTCCCAGCAGAAAGACTGACTCTCTTCCAGTGAGTCAGTTCTTTGCATTAGGTGGCCAAAGTATTGGAGCTTTAGCTTCAGCATCAGTCCTTCCAATGAATATTCAGGACTGATTTCCTTTAGGATTGACTGGCTTGATCTCCTTGAAGTGCAAGGGACTTAAAAGAGTCTTCTCCAACACCACAGTTCAAAAGCAGCAATTCTTCAGCGCTCAGCTTTCTTTATGGTTCAACTCTCACATCCATACTCAACTACTGGAAAAACCATAGCTCTGACTAGAAATAAATAGTGTGCTTTAGATGCAATTTTTTTTTAAAGTATAGATTATGNGAAGTGCAAGGGACTTAAAAGAGTCTTCTCCAACACCACAGTTCAAAAGCAGCAATTCTTCAGCGCTCAGCTTTCTTTATGGTTCAACTCTCACATCCATACTCAACTACTGGAAAAACCATAGCTCTGACTAGAAATAAATAGTGTGCTTTAGATGCAATTTTTTTTTAAAGTATAGATTATGTCAAATGTAATAGTTCTCAGAATATCTATCAATAGATTTAAAAAAACAAAACCAACACTTAGTAAGACATCCAGTTGTGCTGTCAACAGAGGAAATGAGGGTGGCAGTGAGCAGATCTGCAAGGGTATATAAAGGCTGCCAGATGCAAGTCAAGGGAGATAGAAGGTTGAGGGGCTTTCAAGTGCTGATAGCAAGTAGGTCAGAAGAAAGGATAAGCTGATCTATCTTTTTGGAGGTCGCCTGTTCTTGCTGGATGCCAAAGCTGCTCATTCTTCTTGGTATATATCAAATGATGCTCTGTAAGTGGACACATGGCTTAAATTGTTTCCCATATATGCAGTTTTCTGGATTCAAGTTTGTGTTCTTCATAAACACCTATTAAACCAACTTCCTTTTTTAAGCTTCACCAAATTCTCTCTTGGTGGTGGTGGTGTGAGCATCTCATGGGAATGCAAGCACATGGGAATATCTTGTAAGAAATAAACCAAAGTGTAGGGCCTCCCTGGTGGCTCAGTGGTAAAGAATCCACCTGCCAATTCAGGAGATGTGGGTTCAATCCCTGGGTCAGGAAGATCCCCTGGAGAAGAAAATGGAAACCCAGTCCAGTATTCTTGTCTCAGAAATCCCATGGACAGAGGAGCTTGGTGAGCTACAGTCCACGGGGTAGAAAAGAGTTAGACACGACTTAGCAGCTAAAGAATAACAACATAGTCCATATGCAGAATCAACCTAACTGACATGCTTCCTATCACTTCTATACTGCATGAAAATTTTGAATTATATCTATTTATTACCTGTTTCTAAATCCGTATTTCCCTCTACTCACGTACCATCTTTATCAGTATTTCTTTGGGGAGATTGTTAGATGAGAACAATCTTCAAAGGCAGGATCATGGCTTTATTTGGAGCCTAAATGCACCACACATATATATGTTGCTTCCTTTACCAGTAAACATACCTTCTCAGAAAACTGTGATGAAGATGCTGCATGGCTTGGTTGTTAACAACCATAATTATACCATTATTTTCTACCCTTTGTGGGGTTCTATGTGCTTAAACAATGGCCCTTTTATGATTTATCAAAGATAGGTGCCCACCCCCTGCAATTAGAAGAGTAAACCAGAGCAGCAGATGTCCAACCTGCATAATTAATTCTTTGAGCAGCAAGGGAGTATATTTTATAATCTGCCAATTACTGTGTGTGTGTGTGTGTGTGTGTGTGTGTGTGTGTGCGTGCGTGCGTGTACATGTTTTATTCTGCCTAATTGGCTGGGAGGTTATGAAACCCAGTACTGTAAGACAGAATTTATGCGCACACAAATGCCCTTCATTTCTGCAAATACCCTTTGAAGTGGCCCTATTAAGAATCTCCCTCAAAAGCTGGTCTGCTCCCAGGTGTGACTGGTCATGTGAGAGGGCAGAATGTAAACTGAAACCATAAATGAGTTACAAGGATCATTTTCTCTGAACAGTATTACATCAAGGATTAGATGGTGCCAAAAGATGATGCGCTGAGCTGTCTCTCTAGAGACCAAGTCTTAGAGCTCTGCCTAACCCTGTGAATGCTGCTTGGAGATGGCGTACACAGTGGGGAAAAGGCACTGCGACTAGAAGACAAAAAGGGAAACGGTGGGTCATTCACACACTGGACGTCATCTCTGCACATTCTAGAAAGTAAAATAAATGTGTTAGTTGGTCCCTAAATTGGCAAATGGTTCGAGAACTAAGTGAAAAGTGCAGGGATCTAATTTAAGTGTGCGTGTGTGCGTCACACACAAGCTGGCTGTGGTAACCAATGGATAATCGCAGAGAAAGCATTACAAACACGTGACTACTGCACTCAACCACAGATGCCCTCCTGCTAGAAAGGAAGGGATGGTCTTTTAGGACACTGCTGCACTCTGGGACCTGCAGACACTCTTGGTTTTTCCATGGCCTGATAAGTTCTTAACCTGTAGAAATGGGAGTCGGGGAGACAACTGTGGTTCACAGCACACAAGCTGATTAAGCCCATTGAACTAACTTTGCTTTGGGTGCAGATGGGCTCAGAAAATGTCCACATTTTACTCATATTCTGCAGCCCATTATGTTACTGCCCATGACGACATGTCAGGCAGGCAAAGGATTCATTTCTTTCCTTTGTGAGCTGGGATGTTTGAAACAAGCAGGGTTCAGAGTTTAACAGAAGAATCCTCTAGATTCCCTCTGCCTGTTGTGAAGCCATCTTGAGAGGCCGCTGATGAATATGCGGGAGCCTGACAGCTGTGGAATTTCATTTCTAGATTTCAACTAGGCAGAGAAAGGAAAAGGAAGTCTCCTCGCTGGCAACAAAATGAAAGTGTTTACAAGAGAAATTAATCGTCAGCACAAAGAGCTTTCGCAGTCACTCTGTACCACAATATAATACTCTGCCTGTTTGGCTGCTGAGTCTTTTAAAATTTGATTTCTAAGAATAAAAACAAAGACTTAAAGAGAAGCAAGAAATCAAGTCAGAGGCAAGCCACAAAAGGTTAACATTACCCAACTTTGCTTTGTCACCGCTCTTTGAAACCGTTCATAATGTGAGTTTGGGGCTTGGGATGGCGTGTGCTTCAAGGCAGGGTGCAGCAGCAGCTGGTGAACCCAGCACGGAGGTCAATTGCAAACATTTTGTGCTGTGCAAACTCCTCTCATCCCAGCCTCATTCCTTTCCAATAGGAAAATGCTTAGCACAAAGCAATCCACCTAAAGGCTCCATAAATCCAAAAAAGGGAGTTACTGATCGAGGAATTCTCAGATTTCTGCCAAGGCACCCTCCCCTGTGCTGGAGGTCAGCCTGGTATGCTAAGCAGAGCCAAATTGTGGACTGGACTCAAGGAATTAAGTTCAACACTTCAAATCTAGACTTTTAATGGGCGATTTTTCTTTTCAGTGATGAAGACAAAACAAAGTACAAAGACCTGATAACAGCCCAAAGTAAACCAGGAGAAAAAGCACAAGAAGAAAGCTTGGAAACAACTCTCATAAGGATATCTAAGAAGAGATTTTCTGAACAAAGGAAAAAAATAAAGCAGCTTTTTAAAACTCTGGTTTGAGATTAAGCAGTTTGTGAGTGAACAATAAGAAAGTACAGGCCACAAAAATAAGACATTTGCTCTTTTCAGCAGGATAAAAAATACTGGCCTTTGTTAACTAGCAAGGGGAAAAAAAAAAAAAAAAGAAAGAAAGAAAAGGCCCCTCAGGCATTTAAGCACAGCATAAGCTTTTCCTTGCCCCATGACCTCAACAAATATGTTAATAAAATCTTTTACCTCCCTGGAGTGGAACCAGAGTAAATATTTACTTAACACCTCTGAGTTCTAAGTCTGGACCACCTTATTCCCTTATATAAATTGGTTTTCATTTGCAACCAAGAAATTGGCAACACCACATTTTGCAATGTTTCTCCTACTTTTACGGTAGGAGAAGGAAGGATGAAAGGGAAGGAAGTGGGGGAAGAGAAGAAGAAAGCAGGAGGGAGGGAGAAAGACAGAGAGAGAGCAAAGACGGAAAGACAGGATGAGCGCTGTAAGGAAAGGAAGACCATATTGGGCCTGAGTGCACCAAACCGCACTCGAGAATTTTTCAACGGCATTCTCTGCTACAAATGAGTCATGCTGTTGATACCCTTTCCAATACTAGACATCTGGAATTAGCAGGACCTTTTCCAAGCACATTCCAAGGTTAATAGGAAACATCTAGACTTGCTTTTATTAGCCAGTTTGAGTAATTTTAGGTATACTGAATTTCACCTTCATATAACTATGTGAATAACTTGGTGATTTCTACTCACTAGGAATGCTATTTTTTCTTTCTTCTTGTTCTAAAGTTACTGTGCTACTCACTAAAATCTATGAAAGTTTTCACCAACAAGGTGAAAGAAAAAGTCCTTGAAACTCAGGGTTTTTTTTTTCTAAAGCCCTAAATTAAAAGCTAGTGAAATAAATATTTATCTGGACATAAGGATTTGGGGTTTTTCTTGATCTGGGTGAGTAATGAGATAGCCAGTTGCTTTTGATGAGCTTATAAACAATTTCAAAGCATTCCTATTGCTGACATATGCAAGACTGACTTTTCCAGAAAGTTTGCATTTTCTCCCAAAGTGCTCATTCCAAAAGAATTTATTCACTCTTTCTGTCAATGCACCCTCTTCTGCTGGCAGCTGCAAACTGCTCAGCATTTAGCAAAAGTCATTTCACAGTTCAGTGCTTATCATGTACTGTCTTGGTCATCTGAAGACTAGATAACTCTTGAACGGCAAACAGCATCGCAACAGATCACCAAATTCGGAGGGAAAGTGGTTTCTATTATGGAGAGGATGTAATTAAACTTGGTTTAAATCAGACGCTAGTTGATTATCTTTTAAGAAGTTTGGCTTTAAAGAGGGGAACACAGCCAGGCCTGTATCTGCACGTCCTAAGTGCTGGGGCACTGCACAGCTTCTGGGGAACTGTCCTGTATGGAAACTGGCAAAAAACTGAAAGCACAGAGGATCAGAAGGTCAGGATGGATGTGCCCCTGCACACCACCTGGACTCTCGGCCCACTGAGTGAGGCCTGACTCAGAAGGTGGCTTCTCCCTGACAAAGGCCAGTCCGGCAGTGCCACAGGAAGCAGAGGCGACCAAAGGCAGTGCCCATTGACCCAAATGGACGCTGTGTCTCAGGACCAGGAGGCATCAATAAATACCTGGAGAGTCATGAAGACAACTGCAAAAGGAATGCCAAATTAAGAGGCTAAATTCGCTGGGAAAGGGATCACTTATATCCTAATTAGCATGAAAAAGACAGCTTTGGGAACTCTGAACTTCATTCTAAATCCTGACTGCATTCTGAGACAAGAGAAGACACTGATACTGACATCTTTGGGGCTTTTCCCTTTGGTTCTTCTTCCATGGTAAACCAATCAGCAAAAGTATACCTCTCCAAAGGAAGAGAACTGTGAGCAAGACATGAGGGTTGTTGGAACCCACACTGGCAGAGTATCTAAGTTTGGAGAGCCACAGTTTTCTGTGGGAAATGCACGCTGGAGCTCACTGTAATTTTTTTTTTTTAATTTTAGGCACGTTTTCTAGGCACACCCCTTTAATCCTCAGGGTGCCGCTGAAAGGATGAAATGCTTCAGTACATGTAAGGCCATGGCAACAGGGTCGGCACAGATGGACTAAGTGGGCCTGGGTCAGCTGTCACACCAGCAGCCTCACCGTCTGACAGAGGAGGACGCTCCGCAGTCAGAGAGCTTGCCCAAGGTCACGTAGCCAAGAAATGGAGAAGACGGGGTGCACACCCCGCCTCTCTTCTCAGAGAACACGGTCTGTCCACAGCAGTCTTTTCTGCCATTGCCCCGGAGCCAGCTGCAGTGGCGCCAGGAGGCGCTCAGAGCAGGGCCTGCTTTCAGTCCCTCAGGAGGTGCTGAGCATCCCTACGCAGTGCCCTTTTGATGGAACTTAGTTGGATTGCTGACACCTACTATCAAGAGAAGTTGTCTCAAAAATCTTTGTTTCTGCTAGCTGTATTTTCTTGTGTGTGTGTGTTTTGATAAATAGCTGCCCTTCAAAAATAACAGAGTGAAGAAAGCCAGAAAGAAAAACACCAATACAGTACACTAACGCATAAATGTGGAATTTAGAAAGATGGTCATGATGACCCTATATGTGAGAGAGCAAAAGAGACACAGATGTATAGATCAGTCTTTTGGACTCTGTGAGAGAGGGTTAGGGGGGGATGATTTGAGAGAATAGCATTGAAACATGTATATTATCACATGTGAAATAGATCACCAGTCCATGCATGAGACAGGGCGCCCAGGGCCCGTGCACTGGGATGACCCTGAGGGATGGGATGCGGAGGGTGGTGGGAAGGGGGTTCAGGATGGGGACACATGTACACCCATGGCTGATTCATGTGAATGTGTGGCAAAAAACACCATAATAGTGTAAAGTAGCCTCCAATTAAAATAAATTAATTTTAAAAAATAACTTGCCTAAAACACTCAGCACTGTTGGAGGGCACACAGGGCATGCTCGCCAGTGTCCATTTGTTGCTACAGTCACTGGGGAATGACAACTTTTAGAGCAGCAACTCTCACTTGGCTACCTTAAGACTGTGGATCTAATTAAACCCAAGCAACACTGATTACCACGGTTTTGTCTTTTTTCAATTTTCCCTGGAAGGAAATGTTCAGCACAATACAAATATCTAGCAAACACTGCAGCTAATTACAAAGGGTATTTGCTGAGAAGCCAAATTGTTTTAATACGACCCCTAAATAAACCCTCAAACAACTTCTCTGATGACCTGGCAATGGACAATCTAATTCAGAATATCTTTCTTTCAACAAATACCGTTAGAAATCATGTTCACTGTAACTCTGCTTTTCAAAAATTCAATTTCAAAACAAATTGTTTAATCAAAGGAGAATTAAACTCTTGATCAATAATACGTAGCTATGCAAATCATACACAACATATAAGTATAAAGTGATCCTAGTTGAAGAGGAAGAAAATAAATACTTATTAGAATAGAGAGGCAGGTATAAACTATTAAGAATGGTAATTCAGAAAGAAAAACAAATCTAACCTGATTCCAGTTGGGAACTTTTAATTAACATAGTCTAAGAAATGCAATCAGTTCTAATGACAAAAATGGAAACACAGAGATGAGGGAACAAGCCAGCCATTAGTTATTACTATCATGAAGGTAACAAATAGCATGTAACAAGAAAAATGGTTTGTGATCCTCAAACCACATGTACAGTACCGTATTCATTCGGTCAAAGACATGACAAACCTCTGGTTTTGTCTAAACAACATAGGAACATTGATCAATTGGGGAAAAATTCACATTAATTATCAGATGAATTGTTTCTATGATGCCAAAAACCAAATTTAATTGAATTTTTTATTGAATTGATTGTGACAGTGTAGACAGTGAATCCTGTATAATAAAATTAAAGTTTAAAAAGCAGTCCTCATGGAAAAAAAAAGAAAAAGGAATAGGCTTAATGAAGATGAAATGAAAAGATGTAGAGATTTGACTCCCAGACCTTGATAACAAGATCAGAATAATTTAAGATTCTATTATCAAGATGCAAGCAAAACATACAAGGGCCAGAGGCATTCCACGATGTATAATTAGACCCAAGTCTCCACAGGGCACTGTGAAATGGAACTTCAGTTATACTGCTTTTTTATAGGGTCCAGAGCATTCAGGCTTTGGAAACAATCAAATCCAGGTAATAAAGGATCAAAATTACAAAGATGAGAAGGGCTCCAAGAGGTGGGCAGAATTTTTGATGCTGTATTAACTAAACTGGTTGAGTAAATATATTAATTATCCAATCAAGAAATATTTACTAAATACTGATTTTCTATGACGTATTGAATATTTGGTAAGTAGCTTTCAACTCCAGAGAATGAACATCTTAGGAATGACAATTCCCCATTAGTTTGGGCTGCAAGTGCTAAAGTAGCAAAGAAAATACATTAAAAAAAAAAAAGGTTTCTTTAGAGCTAAGCCACCAAATCTTGGGATATCTATTCAGGAAAGGTGAGAGTTAATTAACGACCTCATCTTTTCAAATTCTAATTCTCATAACCATGCTACCTCAGAAAGTCCATGAGATTGCCTGTTTCAAATAGTAGGTCCATTCTCTGNAAAAAAAAAAAAGGTTTCTTTAGAGCTAAGCCACCAAATCTTGGGATATCTATTCAGGAAAGGTGAGAGTTAATTAACGACCTCATCTTTTCAAATTCTAATTCTCATAACCATGCTACCTCAGAAAGTCCATGAGATTGCCTGTTTCAAATAGTAGGTCCATTCTCTGCCCAGTATTCCTTCTTTCAGTCAGTGTTAATGGAGTCCCCACAACGCAGCAGGCACTAGGCTAAATGCTCAAACATGCCAAACCCACATGGCACCACGGTACACGGAGGCCCGGCAACTGCCTGGCAAATGTGCACGACACCAGACTTTCCCAGCATGGTCTCAATAAGCCTTTTGGTAACTTCCACTATGATGACTTAATGAAGGGCAATAAATAGTCCTTCTTGGAAAAGTCCTTAATAACATTCCCTTACTTAGGTCATGATTTTAAGTATCTTAGTAAGTTTTATTCATCTAACCATAGAATCCAGTTTTTCCTTGACAGTTTCGAATGTTGGCTGCCAAACACACAGTATCTTCTCCTAATTTCTACTATATCTGACACTGACTTTATTCAGTAAAAGAGACCACAAAATGCCTGGATCCATTTTAAACACAACAACTTTTGTAAATTCCCCTTGTTCGGTTAGTGGACTGCAGTACTTTTCCCAGCTGGAATTGTATCAAACACAGTTCAGACAGGAAAGCTGCTACCTGCCCTAGTAATCAGAGGACAGCGGTGTGTGATGGTGATCTGAGTAAGGGCTGGAGTGGAGAAGGGACAAGAGCTAGAACTGGGCAACCACACCAAAACTTTGTGCACATTATCAATCTCCCTCTTGTTTTAATTACGTATTGGTACAGGTCTCAAGATTGCCGGGAGAAATATCAATAACCTCAGATATGCAGATGACACCACCCTGATGGCAGAAAGT
>SJYA01003684.1:8435-59518 GCA_006410615.1 Neotragus moschatus | reverse complement strand
TGCATACAGATTTCTCAAGAGGCAAGTCAGGTAGTCTGGTATTCCCATCTCTTTCAGAATTTTTCACGGTTTATTGTGATCCACACAGTCAAAGGCTTTGACATAGTGAATAAAGCAGAAATAGATGCTTTTCTGGAACTCTCTTGTTTTTTCCATGAAAAGAAGGTTACTACTCAGAAATTAGTTACAAAGGTGAAATGTTACAAAACTCCCTTCATATCAGAATCTTAAAACTTCTTTAGTATTTCTTATGTGAAGTGATTAATAATTTATATTTAGAATATAGGTATTTGGGGAGAAGGCAACGGCAACCCACTCCAGTGTTCTTGCCTGGAGAATCCCAGGGACGGGGGGAGCCTGGTGGGCTGCCATCTCTGGGGTCACACAGAGTCAGACACGACTGAAGCGACTTAGCAGCAGCAGCACAAGTATTTGAATTAAGCGAAAACTTAAGATAAAAACTTATTAAGACCGTTTAAAAGCAGTCCTAACTCCCTGCTGTGGTTTCTATTTTCTCTTTTGTAAGTAATAAATAATTTGCAAAATGAAGAATCTAAGTTTAAAATTTTCTGGACCCAAAGACTATGATATCATCCTGGTCCTATGACAACTTCTGAATTACAACTATACATATCTTTAAAAGTCAAAGAGTTAACAAGTACACATGATTTAAAAAGAAAAACACTTAAAGAGCAACATTATAATTTCTTTAAATCGTTATCTTTCATAACTGAAGAAAAATTAAAGTAGTAGGATAGCATAAGACAGCTCACTATGCTTATGAAACTGTCTAATAATTTATCACTAGTATAACCGACAAAAATTTTCCACTGGATTTCTTTGTTAAAGGGTTTTTTTGAAAAAGAAAATCAACTGATGTAGCATAATGATAAACACATAAGTAACATTCCACTACTAATTCTGTTCACAGAGAACTGAACTTTCTGAGAAAAAAAAAACTTCTTTATACACAATATACTATAAGATACTCAAAGATTCCTTAACTAAATTGACTACAATCCAATCAAGACTTAATTTTAAAAGGCTCATTAACAGCATCTAGTGATAAAATAGACTCTCCCATTCACTGAAACTCATGTCTCATTTCATTAGACATGGACAATTAATTCATCGTGGTATTAGATCTATAGCAGAGTAATTAGCTTAAGTTTTACAGGTTACTTCAAGAGTTACTTTAGTAATGAAAACAGGTTTACTTTCACTGGATCCATCTTTTTATCCCTTAAAGAGTCTTACAAATTAAAAAGAAAAAAAAAACTGTACTTTAAAAACCAGTAGCAAAATTTTTATTTCAAATCTTCCTGATCTTTCTCAGCAATTAATAAAGGCAAAAGAATGACTCTATTTTATAAAAATGTATTGAAATACTATCCAATCTGAAATATTTAATTTGTATTATACTGTTTTATACTACCTTAAAGCTAAGTTGCTTAAGTACAAAATGAACATGTAACCAGAAACAGAACTAAACATTCCATATGAAATTTCATATTCCAAATGAAATTTGTTTCAAAAAACACTCACAGTAAAAATGAGGGGATGAGAAGAAAGAAGAAAAGCAGAGGAGAGGATGGTAGAGGGCCCCTCCCCAGCCCTGAAGGCCCACTAGAGCAATCAGCCAGAAAGCCAGTTAAGCCAGTGCTGCCCCAAGTGCAGNTAAACATTCCATATGAAATTTCATATTCCAAATGAAATTTGTTTCAAAAAACACTCACAGTAAAAATGAGGGGATGAGAAGAAAGAAGAAAAGCAGAGGAGAGGATGGTAGAGGGCCCCTCCCCAGCCCTGAAGGCCCACTAGAGCAATCAGCCAGAAAGCCAGTTAAGCCAGTGCTGCCCCAAGTGCAGCCTCCCAGGGCAGAATCAAGTGTTCAGAAACTTCTATCGCACTCTGACTGGATACTTCTGCCCATCAGGGCTTCCCTGGTAGCTCAGTGGTGAAGAACCCGCCTGCAGGGCAGGAGACACATATAGGAGACGCATGCTCGGTCCTGGGGTTGGGAACATCCCCTGAAGGAGATGGCAACCAACTTCAGCATTCTTGCCTGGAAAATCCCATGGATAGAGGAGCCTTGTGTGCTATAGTTCTTGGGGTATTTAGAAACTTTTACAGCACTCTGACCAGATACTTTTCTCCGCTGACATAAAGTTTTAAACAGGATGAAAATTGTCATTTAAAATTGCTTCTCTGATAGTTAATTTCACTGTATAATAATTTTACAAAAGAAATGGTCTATGATGAATTACAATTTTGTTGTAATGGCCTTTTGTGACAGACAGTTTGAAAAGTACTGATTTAAATTCTTCCAGAAATGCAGGGTTTCCTTTCTCTTTAAAAAGAAACCAATCAATCACTTTTGAGGCTGAATTCAGTGCCCTGTTCCATGACATTAACAAGAAAAAAAAAGTGGAGGAGGACGGAAGCTCCTAGGGGGTTAGTTTATAGCTGGCGTAGGACACCTCTGAGACAAAGCTTTCCCACACATACAGGACTCTCTACTCCTGCTGTTTGAGGCCTGGCTCTCTATCCGTGGCCTCTGATCGCTCCTCCCCACACCATCCTGTCTACTGCCACGTTCTCTAAAAACCAATGTCCACATAACTTCTTACTTTAAACATATAAGTGCCAATACACTGCTTTCCAAAGAAAAACACTTTAATATAGTATTCAAGGCCCTATATCCTCAGATCCAAGCCTGTCTCCACACCCCTTTTCCCACTAAACCTTGCAGCTTCAACGGCAACATGCCAAGCAGAACACCACTCCACTCATCTGCCCTGTCAATTCCTACTCCAGTCAATCTCCTCCAGCTTTCCCTGAAGTCCTCAACCTGTAAAAGAACTCATCACTTTCCTGGCTTCCCGCTGCACAATGCGTAACAACTGCCGTTTACACCACACTGCATTCGTCTACCATCAACATATCAGTCTCTCAGGGTAAAAGATCTTCGAGGACACAATTCACAGGCATTCAAAACTACGTACTGCCTGAAAAGGTACTGCTATGGTGGGGGGTTGGGAAAACTGAGTGACAACCATGTGTACCACAGGAACTGAAATACCACAGAATTAAATATGCGTAAGTATTAGACTTTACAGCTTTAATAAGGCTCCTTCCAAACAGATATATAATACTGTAATTTTCATAATTACTCAGCTAAATGCTACTATTCAGCTAGAAGAGGGAATGGCGACCCACTCCAGTGTTCTTGCCTGGAGAATCCCTTGGGCAGAGCAGCCAGGCAGGCTATGGTCCACGGGGTCACAACGAGTCAGACCTGACTGAATCAACTCAGCACACATGCACTATTCAAATCAGACTCATGAAAGTGTCTAAGCATGCAGTTTATAAAAGTAACATTTTTAAGACAGAATCCAAAAAAATTCCTACTACAAATACATTGAGTTGTAAGAGTAGGGGTCAGAGCAGGTGGTAAGGCAGGAATATAAAATAGAGACGAAAAAACATTCCTCACAGGGTACAGTCTTTCTCAACTTAGGACTCCACAAGGGAATCAAGTACCCAGTGCCTGGCCCAAGGCATAAATTAGATATAGTTCACTTCTCTCCTATCTAGAATGGTACTCATTATGAACCACTCTTAGTGAAACTGAAGAACTTCTAAGATGAGGAACCCTAGCTGAGAAAGGCTGTGTAAACTAATAGAAAATTATAGCACTTTTCTTCTTGTAAACATTTAAAGCAATAATTCATTTCTTGTGCCCAAACACAAGTTTACTACAATATAAACAATATAATGTAAAACTCAACATTCAAAAAATGAAGATCATGGTCCCATCACTTCACAGCTAGTAGATGGGCAAACAATGGAAACACTGACAGACTTTATTTTCTTGGGCTCCAAAATCACTGTGGACAGTGACTGCAGCCATGAGATTAAAAGACTCTTGCTCCCTGGAAGAAAAGCAATGACAAACCTAGACAGCATATTAAAAAGCAGAGACATTACTTTGCCAACAAAAGGTCTGTATAGACAAAGCAGTGGTTTTTCCAGTAGTCATGTATGGATGTGAGAGCTGGACAATAAAAAAGGCTGAGCGCCGAAGAACTGATGCCTTCAAACCGTGGTGCGATGAACTTGAAATACATCAAAACTGTTTAAATGCATCCATAATGATACTCAAATAAAAACAAAACAAAAAAACAAATTCTATACCTCTGGAGGATTCCTAGGAACCAACTCACTATTTTAAACCTACTAAATAAGGGACTGAGTCAAAACAAAAACAAAAACTGAGCATTTATCCAGCCTTTCCTGTAAAAATTAAATGTAACTAATAATAGCAAAGAAACAGGGTAAAAACTGTTTTGCAGTTCCTGCGGAAGTAAAAGGTCTGGAAAACAATCCACAATGACTGCTAAAATCAAAGGAAAACTAGATGTTCGGCACCACAACAACATTTACTTACAAAATTTTCTTTCAAAAGAAAGAAAGGAAATGAGGAAGGGAGGGCACGAGAACTAACCCTTATTAAACCTTTCTCACTACCAAACTGCCAAAACTACAGGGGACAGAGATAGGTGTTAACAAACACGGCCACAGCCACGAAAATACAGCCAGCAAAGGCCACGGGAATTCCCCGGGACAAGCAACTCAGACCCTTTACAACCCTAACTACACAAGAGAAACGGGGGCCAGGGCGAGAGTGGCGTAACAGATCTACCAAAGGCAATGTGTAAGCCCCTCACACGGACACCATTTAAGCTTCTCTTAAAAGCACATTTATGACACAAGAGGGGAACTAGGAACACTGATCAGACATTTAACAACACAAAGAAATTGTTCTGGTGATGAAAAAAAAACACAAATATGACAGCGCTGAAGAGCCCTTCAATTTTAGAAACACCTAATACAGTATTTCCAGCTTGGGATGATATCCGGAACTTGCTCCCCAGACCGTCTGGCAGACAGAGGGGCAAGGAGGACTGGGGACAGCAGGCACACGTGGGAGGGGATGGGCAGCGCAGCACTAGGGGCTGAGTAAACACTCCTGACAATCTGCCGTGGTCAAAGCTGCTTTTCTGGCTGTTGTTGTTTTAATAAACTACACTTATGCTCCAGGTTGTCAGAAGTCTAGCATTCAACAAGATGAATAAAGTGGGCTGTCTAGACCATGTTTGTACCTGATGTTATATCACTGGCTATCACAACCACTTTAGTATGTGAAACCAAAAACACCTATCAATTTGATCATTTTCAAAGTACTGAGAAAGCAACAACATCCTTCATAAAAATAAAAGTCTAAGTTTCCCCCATACAAGCAAATTAATTTTTGCATATGCTGCTAATACTGCCTTAAGATATCTTTTAAGTTTTCTTACCACACAGCACAAAGTCTCAGACACTATAAAGCTCAATTATTTGTCAATTAAACTGACAGGACAGGGTACACAAGTGCAGGAAATGCTAATTACAAAGCATCAAGAATAGGAAGACTCACTTTCTATACCACATGTCAAAGTGTATATACCAACGCAGAAAGAATGATCTACTAAGACACATCAGAACTGTCACCAAGAGGAGTCTCTAAAGCGATAAGATCAAGTGCCTCGCTACACTTTTTCTCTGATCATATATACTTTTAAACTTTTCTAAAAATATCACGTATTAACTAGGTAAAACATCTATGAACCGTAAGAATAGGAGAAAAATGTGTAAGCACATGACAACTGGCAAATAGAAAAGTTATGCAATTCTACCTATGTCTGCAATTGTACAGTATGTCCCTCTAAAAATACTTCAGAGATCACGGTCCATACAACATCATAGTTTCTCAAGAAGTTAAGACATCTCTCAGAATGGACAGATTGTGGTCAAATATATTTGGGAAATATATTAAAATCTAAATTAAATCTTTATAACAGATTTATCTTATTTTAAATTCAAAGTTCATATTCTGAAGAGAATGAATTATAGAGCTGAATACTAATATCCAGCAAAATACATGTTTATACTGAGTGTAATTTACAGTTATAAATAAGGGCCTGGATAAGTTACTTGACCTCTTTTAAGTCTTCATTCCTGTTAGAAGAGTAAAAATTATCTTTTGAGATTTTTGCATAGTCTAAATACGACACTGAACAGATCGTAAATGTGGTTAATACCATCTGGCCACTGCTATTAGCAGCCCTCGGATGGCCTTCTGATTCCCTGAGTGCACATCCCTTCATTTCAAGCAAAGAGCTCTAACCAGAACTGCTGAGTCCTACTGGACATTTTCAGAAGACCCAACACCCGACTTTGATCAAATGTAGACATCACACCCCTTCCATGGATCATAGCTTTGTCGCGTCCAGTAGTCCTGTACGGATATGACAGTTGGGCCATAAAGAAGGCTGAGCACCAAAGAACTGATGCTTTCCAACTGTGGTGGTGGAGAAAACTCTTGAGAGTTCCTTGGACTGAAAGGAGATCAAACCAGTCAATTCTAAAGGAAATCAATTCTGAATATTCATTGGAAGTGCTGAAGCTTCAATACTTTGGCCACCTGATGGGAAGAGTTGACTCACTGGAAAAGACCCTGATGCTGAGAAAGACTGAGGGCAGCAGGAGGAGGCAGCAGAGGATGAGATGGTTAGATAGCATCACTGATTCCATGGACACGGATCTGAGCAAACTCCAGGATAGAGTGGAGGACAAGGAGCCTGGCGTGCTGCAGTCCACCGGGTCGCAAAGAGTCGGACATGACTGAACCACGACAGCAGCAGACATCTCACGCACTAACGTTTTCAGGTGGGAGTGGGAAGTAGAAAGACAAGCACAGCTCCCTAGTCAGTTATGAAGTGTGAGTGAAGTTCTTGTCCTTAGGCTCCTGCAATTACCCAGTGCCATTCCTCTGGGTATTTATATACAGTGACAATGCTGCTGGGCCCATCAATAGTTCTGAGGTAACAGCAATCCAGGAAAATGAAAAATATAAACTAGCATATTCACTCCCTTGCTTAAAACCAACAGTTTAGGATGATACGGTACTGCCTATCTTTCCCAAAGAACTGAAGACGAATAGAATTTATTCATTTTCTCTATTCATAAACACTTTGGTGAGGGTAAAGGAGAAGGCAACGGCTATGTCTTTCATTTACTACCTACACATTCATCCCTTCTCAGATGGTTTTTTCCAGTTTCTACTCTATGCCAAGTACTCATCAAAGAGCAGAGAAACAGTCCATAAGACAGACACGGCCTGCTGTCACCGACAGTCAGCAAGCAGCGTTCCATCACTGATACCACAGACAGTCAACAGGTTAAGACTTTCTAGCTTTCTCAGCTTTTACATAAACTGACAATTCTGCACGAAAAAGTTTAGTTGTCCTTTAAACACATGGAAAATGCTTCAATCAGCCTTATTATTTACTTCAGTATTTTTTGGTCTCCATATATTTTTCATGTTCTTTTTCAAAATAACAGCCAAGCAACAAGTGATAGTATCTTCCATTTTGACTTCTATTAACATTTTTAAAAACTCAATGAGCAGGGTAAACCAAAATGACATGGTTGACAATTTAGTCTGCATAGATTTAAATTAATATTATAGAAGACACCCTTGGTATTATAAATCTACACATAAATTCTTCACCAGAGTATCAAACATACAGTAGCCATTCAAATTAGCTGGATATTCCCAAAGTATATTCATCTACAGCACTTAACAGAGAGAGTGCTGTAGCACTCTCTATCTATAGCACTTAATGGACTTCCCTGGTGGCTCAGGTGGTAAAGTGTCTGTCTATAATGTGAGAGATCTGGGTTCAATCCCTGGGTTGGGAAGACTCCCTGGAGAGGGAAATGGCAACCCACTTTGGTACTCTTGCCTTGAAAATCCCATGGACAGAGGAGCTNTAGCACTCTCTATCTATAGCACTTAATGGACTTCCCTGGTGGCTCAGGTGGTAAAGTGTCTGTCTATAATGTGAGAGATCTGGGTTCAATCCCTGGGTTGGGAAGACTCCCTGGAGAGGGAAATGGCAACCCACTTTGGTACTCTTGCCTTGAAAATCCCATGGACAGAGGAGCTTGGTGCAGGCTACTGTCCACGGGATCGCAGAGAGTCGGGCACGACTGAGAGACTTCTTTTCACTTTCTATGGCACTTAACTAAAAATGCAATCCACAGTCAAAATGTGGTTGGTGTTTTAATCTATCATTGTTTTCATGCATTATGTATAATCTGTAAACTTTTTTATTTCACTAGGCAACAGTATAAATTAAAAAAATATAATGTGTTAACCATTTCTGTTTGTGCTTAAGAACAAAATAGACAAGACAGAATATGGACACACCAACCATCAGAGAACCAAAACAAAAAAGCTGTGAGGATATGGGAATTCAAAGGTCACAAAGCAACAACAAAGTATTGTCATCCCCAAAGCTTAAAAAATTGTAGTACTCCCCCATGATACAATGTAAGAGTTTAAATAGGAAATGTACTAACAATGTAAACAAAATTTATTAAAGAGCAATCATTAACAGTAATAGATTGATTACTGTGTCAAAGCACTATGCTAAGTGCTCACCAACTTCTGTAATCCTCACAGCTATCCGAGTGACCTCACAACTCCTACTTCACATGGCACCAAGAGATGAAGTCATTTGCTAAGATCACAAAGCTGCTAAGTGATAGAAGCAAGAGTCAAATGAAAGCAAGATGGTTACAGAGGGTACACTCTTCGCCACTCTAATGTATGCCAAAATGATGGCAGAAAACTGTTCTTCCGGCTCCAAGTTCAACTTGACTGAAAACAGAACTCGCAATGTCTCATTACAGGGTTCCAAGCTCTACTCAGTGTCTGTGTGTGAGTGGAGGGCTGGTACTACAGAGTCGACAAGAGGCTGAGGAGAGGGCAAAACATGCTTTGTTAACTGATATAACAACTTGTTTAACTGATGAATACACTAATGTTTTGGTGAAGATTTGTCCTTCAGTTGTTGAGAGTTTGTCTTACTGTACCTAGGCTATTAAATCAGCATTGCTTAAGGCAAAGCAACCACAAGCGCAGCAAACATGGGAACCAAAACTGCATGGCAATACAAGACTGCCCCTCAGCCGACTCACAAAGTGATTAAGTTACTCTGAAAGTGAAAGTGAAATCACTCAGTCGTCCGACTCTTTGCAACCCCATGGACTGTAGCCTACCAGGCTCTTCCCTCCATGGGATTCTCCTGGCAAGGAGAATTGGNAAAACTGCATGGCAATACAAGACTGCCCCTCAGCCGACTCACAAAGTGATTAAGTTACTCTGAAAGTGAAAGTGAAATCACTCAGTCGTCCGACTCTTTGCAACCCCATGGACTGTAGCCTACCAGGCTCTTCCCTCCATGGGATTCTCCTGGCAAGGAGAATTGGAGTGAGTTGCCATTTCCTTCTCCAGGGGATCTTCCTGACCCAGGGATTGAACCATCCGAATAGAAAAGACTGCTTTAAATACAACTGCTAAATATGCTCAGGGAGAACTCACATGCTCGCCTCAAAATATCTTTATACTCATCTGACAAGAACAGCTTAAAATAAAATTTACACATAATTAACATTATTGAGGGCCTCTCAGCTCAGCTTAACCACTAAGTCATTATTTACCTGTAAGGAGAGAAAACGATTGAGACCCAGTCAGCTAATGGGAAAATTTAAATGAAACGAGGTGAGAGCTCAGAATGAAGTCAGAGTACCTTACAGGTCTGGCATTCACTCTGTAAGCTCCCCAGAGGGACTCAATGTGCAACACGCTCTAGCAAAGCTGCCCACAGCTCAATCATTTGATGTCTCTTTCAAGGCAACTGTATTTAAAAACCAAACACACAACAAACCCTTCCTAACAATACATTTAATCTCTGGCAATCAAAACCTATGTTTTTCTTAAAAAATCAGTCAAACATTTTTCACACAGATAGAATTCAAAGTATTCTGCCTCATAGCATCACTGGATAAAAGGAAACCGGCAAATAAAACCTTCTGAAAAAACAGTATTTAGAGCAGGTAACTAGGTGTTCATCAATTAAACTAGAAAAATAAGAAGTGGTAAAAGGAAGAAAAGTAGAAAACAACAACAATATACTTTAAAGTAAAACGGCTGGAAAACAAACTCAATGTGAAATGCTGGAGAAAACCAAAATGACTCCCATACGGCTAGTTATAAGCCTTCAATCACGCTTACTCACTCTTCTGATGAGAACACAAATCCACAGTAATTCATTTGATTCTTATCATTTAAATCTCATCAAGAGAAACACTTTAGATTTCTCAAAGTTTCAGTTACATCTTTAATACATACAACACTGAACAGTCTAGCTTCCAAACTGGCAGCTTCTCAAATGTAAAAACCAACATGAATATGACGGATTAATTGATATTAGCTGGCTAAATAAAAAGTAATGATAATCAAAAAGAGAAAATCATGACACCACCTTTAAAAAGTTTAAAATTTTCTGACATGAAATAACATATGGTGCTTTAAGATCTAGATATTTTGTTATTAAAATTCAAAAGTATAAGTACATTATTCATATAAGGATGGTCCCATTTTCAAGGACTTACCTTCTTTTTATCCCTCATTGAGCCTTTACCTCGGACCATGATCTTACATCCTGTTTCTGCTTCAAGCTGTTTAGCAGTAAGTCCTCTAGGTCCAAGGATTCTCCCAACAAAATTAAACTGGGGGGGGGAAAAAAAACACAACATTGTGCATTATTCACATAAAGTTATTTTATATACTTAACTTTCTCTAATTAAATTTTTAAAAATACTATGTTGAAATGAAATCTTAGAACTTCTTCCCAAGTTTGGGGGTGTAATGACAGCAGTTCATGGTTTAGCTTGAAATTTTCATGTGCATTAATACAAATCATGGATTAGAACAGCAGAATCTATCTAAAACAGGTGCTGTATTCAACTGACCATCAACATGCACACTCTAAACAAGTGTACATGAAAAGTTCAACAAATTCCTTCTATGACAGGGTTCCAGGAGCTATTTATTATGTTAAACAGTGGCTACCTTTTATACAGAAATCCCTGGGGGAAATTCCTGTCTTACTGATCTAAGTTATACTTCAGCGACTGTTCAGAGAGCATTATATTTTGGGGCTGGCTGCCAGAACACTGATGGCCAAAGGTGGATTCCACACTATGCTAACTATTTAAGACCTAAGAGTCTACATTTTTTTCTCCCAGTCCTTGCACAATTTTGTGTCTGCATCCTTATTTTCCTATTTCCCATCTCTACCTTTAGTTCACACTACTACTTTGACAAAGAACCTTAACTCTTGTCACAAAAAGGACAATGATAAGAAATAACTGTATAAATAATTATCCTCCCTCCACAGAAACTTCCAATGTTCACATATAGAAGTTAAATTTTTTTAAAAGGCCAATGAGAGGAACAGATTGACTATGAACACTGGAAAGTAAATTTTCCTCATTAATATGTCATCTATATAAAAGACCAAAAAAATGAATATCATCCATTCCACAAAACCATCCATGGGTGGTTTTTATCTATTTATTCACACAGGTTACCGATAGCTATTCTTCCTACTCTTTTCCTGCATTTTATTTCCACTGTTAGTCATCGTTCCGTAACGCTAATGTGCCAGAACGTCATTGCTCTCGGGCCGTAAGCAGTGAGGGCACGCCCTCAGTCTTCTGTGCTCCAGAGGCTGCCTGCTTTGCCTCAGCTGCTCACCAGCACTGCCACATCTTAGAGAAGTGATTCTCAAATGAAAAATGTGCGCGTACACGTCTGAGGATGGAAGAAAGTCCTATTCCCTAGGGGATTATGACATCCATTCTTCCACCCCAAGCAAAGACTCTCAGGTCCTTGACCCAGCTATACAAGATTCCAAATTCTGAAACCTGCCTGAACCATATCTTTACATTCAACCCTTTACCCTTGCCTAGTTTTTGGCATATAGGACTTGATCTACCTCTTCACCCAACTAAACCCTTGCAGTCATCCAGTCAAGAGCCCTCCTCCCACATCCCCAATCTAAATAAACTGAAGTACTGTACTCTAGTTGAAGTACTGTACTATGATGACACATTTACACTTGGAAAGCATACAGACCCCAACTGGTATTCAAGCTCCAATACTAAGCGATAATTAAAAATTGGCAAGTCATATAAAACACGCCTCAGTCGTTTGATGGAGACAACACTTTCTGGAACTGCTGTGAAGAGGAACTGCATGTGTGTACAGCACAATATACATGAAATGTCCAATACAAAGTCCACCACACAGCGGGTCAGAGTCTATGAAGTCTACTACAAATTCACTTTAGGAAGCCTCAGGCCCTCAATCAAAAAGTAAGCTCAGAATGTCCACGGAAGGGGATATGATCAAATGGCAAATCTGCCCTACAGAACTCCAGAGAGACCAGAAACTCATGCACTGAGTTCTGCAGAAAACCAGAAGAAAAGGTGGAAATGATACATAGAACAACTGACCAAAGCCTGCTCAAAGAGTAGCAACAGCCAGGCATCTAACTTGGAGGTATCAGGCTTGAGTTTTAGAAAAGATCCCCAAAGAAGACTCTCGCACTGAAGCATTTGGCTCCATTCTCAAAGGCTGACACAGCTTCAGGTGATCAGCTCCCATTGAACCCTTCAATGAGCTAGCCCAGTTCAAGAATAGAGCTTCTAATTCACATTCTGTGCTTCATACTTAAGCATGTATAGACAAAGTTCACCAAAGACTTGAGGAAGGCTCTAACTTGAGGAAGGCTCTTGCATGCGAGAGTGTACAAACTAAACAAGCAGGACAAAGGACCGTCCTATTAGGGAGAAGACTGCTGCTCAAGGAGACTGTCGTTCAGTGGCTTAGTCGTGTCCTACCCTGCCACCCCAGGAACTGCAGCATGCCAGGCTTCCCTGTCCTTCATCATCTCCCAGAAAATTCCCCCCAAACTCCTGCAGACAGCGCTAAACTACTTCCTAAATCGGTCATACACAGTTACATTGCCAAGAGGAGAGGACTTTGTTCTGATACACTTCGATGCTTAGGCTGTTGGTCAATGTGTATTTTTTGAAGCACATGTGAAGTTTTCAGACTACCCTATTGTGTTGTTTTGCTGTCTTATTGATTTCTACTTTGCAGTCACAGGTGTGGCAAATGCCTTTTCCCTTCCTGTGGCTTACCATTTTCATCTTTAATGGTGTCTTAAGATGACTTAATTTAAGCAGACTGAATTGAATTAAATTATATGTAATTTTAATGCAGCTCATGTCTTCCCTTAACAATATTTTCTGTGTCCTGTTTAAAGGTAGTCGTTCCCCATCCCAAGGTCATCAAGACATCCTCTGTATTAACTTGCAGAAGCTTTACTGTGATGACTTTCTTATCTATGTCTACAGTGTGCCAGGAAGTGATGGCCATGATGCGAGAGCAACCTTCTCTTCTTCTGTTCCCCCCGTGGCCGCCGCACGCTGCTGCAGAGACCATCCTTCCCCTGCTCTGCAGTGCAGCGCCATTTGCTGTTGTAAGCAGCACCTACACATGCTTATGCACATGGGTCTACCTCTGGGTTCTCTATTAAGCTACTGGGCTTACTATCTCACTGTCATTTAATGTAACTTTATTTTCAAAATCTTAATACGCAAGATAGCATGTTAGTTCACCTTGCTCCTCTTTCAAAGATGTCTCAGTCTTTGTGCCTCTATACAGATTTCAGAAATAGCTAGTCAATTTCTAAAATGGTACTAGCAATAATTTTTACTGGGATGTTATAACAATCTTCAGGATCATGAATATGGTATAATTTTGTCATTTGGTTAGGTGTTTTTTTTGATTTCTCTCAAGAATACAAAGCTTTCTTAGTATGCCTTTACTTGTTTTTGTTCAATTTATTCCAAGACATTTGTGGCTTCATTTTTGCTACTGTAAATCATATTTGTTTTTTACATATGAAATCACAATTCATCTTTTTGTATCATACAGTATTCCCAGCAACCCTGTTTCTTCTTTCTTCATTCTAATTTTTCTGTAGATTCTTTTGGATTCTTTTGGTAAAGATTCATATCACTTGCAATTAAGAGAAAAAAATGCATAACTGTCAATCATATTCTTAATTTCTTATACTGGCCATCCTTACAGCACTGGCCAGCACATCATGAGTTCAAAGGCAAATCAAGTGTATTATCCTTGACTCATTCCAAGAATAAATTCTCAATAGTTCACTATGAATCCTGAAGTAATCTGTATATACTTCAGCAGATTAAGAAAATTCCATTCTACTCCCTAAATCATTAAGAGTTTTTATTTTTAGTCATGAATGGATGTTTAAATGTATCACACTTTTTCACCATCGATACAATCATAATATTTCTCCTTTATTCTGGTAATGCAATGGATTACAATTCATTAACAAATGTTAAATCATGCTTATAGTTCTACAATAAACTTGATCATGATGCATTACCTTTTATTACAGATCACTAGGTTCAGTTCGTTAGCAATTTAGTGACAATTTTATTTTTAAATTTACATTAACAAATGGAACTGGCTTGTAATTTTCCTTTTTCATATATTTCTTAGGGTTTAGGCATCAAGATTATTCTGGCCTCAAAATGTGTTGGGATGTAATCCCCCTTTTTCAGCTCTTTGGAATGGCTTATAGAAGCTAACTTGTACTATTTCTTCTTTGAATACCAAAGAGAAATCAGTGGTGAAGGCACCTGGGTCTAGAGTATTTTTTTCTCTGTTCAGGTTTTCAATTGTGGATTCAGTTACTTAATTTAGATTTCCTATTCCTTCATATGTCAATTTTGGTAACTTGTGTTTATCTAAAAATATGTCAATACAGTTTAAATTTTCAAATCTGTTGATATAAAGCTTTCATAGACTTTTCGCCTTAGTATCTACAGGACCTGTAACAATGGTCCCACTTCAGTTCTGGTTAGCTATCTATGTCATCCTTTCTCTTGATCAGTCATCCAGTTTTTACAAAGAATGTTACCTTTTCTATTGTTGACAGGGGTAGACCGATGAAAATAAATTTAAAGTAAATCTGTAGACAGGACATTCAAAAATGACCACAATTACCCATCCATCCTTAACCTGGGCCATCTGCAGTGTAATTCTGCAGCTCCTCTCACCTCTTGAATCTGGGGTTAGCATGGTGACTGGCTTTCCAATACAATGTATGAAAAAAATAGTATGTGTTTTAAAAGCCTAAGTCTCAGTCTTATGTGTACTTCCTCTCTTAGGCCCTACTATTCCCATGTAACAGTCTCAGGCTACCCCACTTGAGAATGGAAGACCAGCAATCTCGTCGCCATCCTNCTGGCTTTCCAATACAATGTATGAAAAAAATAGTATGTGTTTTAAAAGCCTAAGTCTCAGTCTTATGTGTACTTCCTCTCTTAGGCCCTACTATTCCCATGTAACAGTCTCAGGCTACCCCACTTGAGAATGGAAGACCAGCAATCTCGTCGCCATCCTTGCCATCCAGCCATCTCATCCTCGGTCGTCCCCTTCTCCTCCTGCCCTCAATCCCTCCCAGCATCAGGGTCTTTTCCAATGAGTCAGCTCTTCGCATGAGGTGGCCAAAGTATTGGAGCTTCAGCCTCAGCATTAGTCCTTCCAATGAACACCCAGGACTGCTCTCCTTTAGGATGGACTGGTTTGATCTCCTTGCAATCCAAGGGACTCTTCAGATTCCAGATCCCACACCCAGGTAACTATTAAGAGCAGAAGGGCCTGGCTAACCTGCAGCTGACTGCAGGTGCTGATCAGAAGAACTGCTGTGGTGAGCCCAACCTAAACGAAAACAACCAGCATGCACAAGAGAAGCAGGAGCTAAATAAGTGGTGGTTTTTTTAACGTAAGCTTCCAGGGCAGTTCATTAAAATGAAGTAGTAGCTGGCCAATACATTGATTTCCTTCATTTTGTGATGGTTTTCAGGGGTCTTAATTTCTACTCTTACCTTTACTACTTCCTTCCTACTTCTTTTACATTTAATCTGCTGTACTTTTCCCAATATTATGAAACGAATGCTCAGCTTATTGCACCCTTTCTTCTCTTCTAATATACTTTTAAAGCTTTAAGCATTCCTCTAAGCTGAAATATCAATAACCTCAGATATGCAGATGACAGCACCCTTATGGCAGAAAGTAAAGAGGAACTAAAAAGCCTCTTGATGAAAGTGAAAGACGAGAATGAAAAAGTTGGCTTAAAGCTCAACATTCAGAAAACGAAGATCATGGCATCCGGTCCCATCACTTCATGGGAATTAGATGGGGAAACAGTGGAAACAGTGTCAGACTTTTATTTTTCTGGGCTCCAAAATCACTGCAGATAGTGACTGGAGACATGAAATTAAAAGACGCTTACTCCTTGGAAGGAAAGTTATGACCAACCTAGATAGCGTATTAAAAAGCAGAGACATTACTTTGCCCACAAAGGTCTGTCTATGGTTATGGTTTAGTCAAGGTTATGGTTTTTCCAGTGGTCATGTATGGATGTGAGAGTTGGACTGTGAGGAAAGCTGAGCCCCGAAAAACTGATGCTTTTGAACTATGGTGCTGGAGAAGAATCCGGAGAGCCCTTGGACTGCAAGGAGATCAAACCAGTCGATCCTTAGGGAGAGCAGTCCTGGGTATTCATTGGAAGGACTGATGCTGAAGCTGAAACTCCAATACTTTGGCCACCTCATGCGAAGAGCTGACTCACTGGAAAAGACCCTGATGCTGGGAAAGATTGAGGGCAGGAGGAGAAGGGGACGACAAAGGATGAGATGGTTGGATGGCATCACCGACTCGTTACACATGAGTTTGTGTAAACTCCGGGAGTTGGTGATGGACAGGGAGGCCTGGTGTGCTGCGGTTCATGGGGTCACAAAGAGTCGGACACGACTGAGCAACTGAACTGAACTTAATACTTGTTCAGACTTTTAAGCACAGTACATAATCAATTTTTCTACATATTCCATGGGTGTTCATGAGACTTCCTTGGCAGTCCAGTGGTTGGGACTTTGTCTTCCAATGCAGGGAGTGCAATTTTGCTCCCTGTCTAGGGAGCTAGGATCCCACATGCCTTGGGGCCAAAAAGCCAGAATATAAAACAGAAGCAATGTTGTAACATATTCATGAAAGACTTTAAAAATGGCTCATATCAAAAAAATCTTAGGAAAAAATAGCAGGCAAACTCCTCTGTGACTAACTTTTGTCTATTTCTTTCAGTTCTATTTGCTTTATACAATTAGAAAGTGTGTTGTTGGTACATACAAAATTATATTCTTCTGTCATTATGAAGTGGTCTTTTCTCCAGAAGTATCTTTTGCCCTTAAGCCTACATATATTAAGATATAAAGATATTTATAAGATATTTAAATTTATTTTCTAAATTTAAATTTATTTTCATACTGAATTTTCAACTGAGGTAATTTTCAGTTCATTAATTTCCTCTTCAAAAGCTTTGAGTATTCTGTTAAATCTATTAATCCCAGCTAAGGAATTTTTCAGTTTGATTTTTCTTTTATACTTTCTCTTTCCCTGACATATTCAGTTTGACTCTTCTTTCATAGCTCCCATAACTCTGCCATATTTCTCCAACTTGTCTTTTGTCTCCATTCACATAGTAAGCATAACTTTTATAAAGTTTAATAACCCTATATCTAGAGTCCTGATGAATGTGCTTCTTTCGTCTTGTTTCTTCAGATTTTTCTTAACATCACCTTGTACTGTGTTTGCTTGTTTTCTAGTGTGTGTCAGACAATGTATTTACTAAACAGCTTACAGAAATAATATAAAGCCTATGGTGATGTTATCTTTCTCCAGAGGGAATATATGTCAGCTTCTGCCAGGCACCTATTGTATAACTAGCAACCTAAGCTCATCTCAATACAATTTTGCTTATTGAGGCTGACACAATTTTGATGCTGACATGCAAAGTCTGTAAAGGCCTAGGAAATTAGTTCCCTCTTACGCCTGAATGCACACCCATCAGATTCCTACCCCAAGCACAGACTGGAGATGGGAAGGAGCTTACATAGGTTAGACCTATGTCCCCCAAAGCTTAGCCTCTCCACTGTCCTCTCCAGGTTCAGCAAACATACCTAGAGGAGAAGCAGTTTCACAAAGCCAGGCTTACAGCCAACCTTGATTCTCTGTCCTCCCAAGAATCCTGAATTAGCAGTTCTTCACAATCTTGCTAGGTCACTGATGCATTCAAGCAGATGTCTATTTTTTGTTTGTTTGTTTTTTTCCCTTCTATGTCCTATTTTACTGAAATTGTTCAGCTGGTCTGAATTACCCTTAGTACTTAACAGAGAAGTCCATGAAATTTTTAAAGAGGCTGTCTTTAAATCTAAATAGATCTAGAAGTGACTAATTTCAGGCAGTACAGGGTAAAAATATATGTAACTTTTGAATTTGTGCCCTCTGTTAAAGTGGTTGGCTCCACTCCTGATACACAAACCCTAAAAAGGCCATCTTTGGCACATTCTTTCTTTTCATATATTAAATCTCTTCTGCTAAAACCACAACTTACACAGATAAGGTTTTCTGCCACAGCTAAGTAATACTCCCAATTATTATTTACTAAATAAAAAATGTGTAAAGCCAGTCAAAGATTAAATCCGTAACAAAATTTTCCTAATCTTAAAGATGAACGAATCTCTACTGCACCACAACCAGCAAAAAACAGCCCAAATGTGTTCAAGTGCATACCATTGGGACTCAAATATAATCAAAGCCATCAAGGTCATCCTTCTCAAAATGGTGTAAGTAGAGAATGAAAAAAATTAATCACAGCAGCTGCTTTGTCTACTGCAACCAATTTCCAAGTTAATACTGTTTGCCTTGTATTAAAATCCATTCTGTGTTGATTTATCATGCTAGTTCTGCAGCTTCATTCAATTAAAACAATGTCACATCACATTCAAAGAAAATCATTTCAAACAGCCTAAGCTAACTGCAAAATTTAAAGGCCAAAATAAGGGAAAGAAGAAAAGGGGGGAAAAAAAGAAAGACATTCATTAACCCTACTGTTTAAGTACAGACCTCTCTGTGGCTTACCAATTATATCGCCCTCAAGTGGCATGTTAATTCCTAAAGAAGAGGTCAACATCATGTCTAATGCTATTTGATGCTGCTGACTTAATTTTAAATAGAAATTAGTTCTCTCAATGACAGAACATAAAGTATTACAGCAAATCTTTCCACTAACCTTTTAAAAAATATACAATCAAAGATAAAATCTTTTGTGGCACACTATCAAAGCATATTAAAAAATGATTTCCAAAAGCATTCATTTCAGTGAAACGCTTCTAAGACATGTTTAATTTCTGCTTAAATTTTTGGAAAAACAATTTTAAAAAGAAGATGCACACCTCTGCATTGCCTTTTGCACAATAAACTGATGCTCTGTTTTTAAATATTTTGTCTGGTATAGCTAAGGTGATTTTAAGTTCAGTTCAGTCGCTTAGTTACATCCGACTCTTTGTGACCCCAAGGACTGCAGCACACCAGGCCTCCCTGTCCCATTACCAACTCCTAGAGCTTGCTCAAACTCATGTCCATCAAGTTGGTGATACCATCCAAGCACCTTATCTTCTGTTGTCCCCTTCTCCTCCTCAGGGTCTTTTCCAATTTTAAGTTAGATATTATAAATGTTACATCATATCAAGTAAGCAACATAGTATCAAACACATACACACAAATGTGTATTTCTTGATAAAGTCTTCTGTTTGGCAGATAAAAATGGACCACTTCTAATGTAGTCAACACTAGTAAGCCATCTTATGCAAGTATACAAGATGAGAGAAGTGTTATGACTACTTAGCAATACAACTGTTTTTAATTAAAAATACCAGAATATCTTGTTTGATTTTATAGTTTCATTGACTCGGTTGATGACAGTGAAGGAGAAAAGGTTAACAATGCAGGTTAAATTTAAAAGTTTGCTGCATCTAAAGTCCACTGTGACTAGCATAGCCTTCTTCCAATATTTGAAATTATCCAATTTAGCAAATAAACTGCCTGGATATCTATGAACAATAAAGTTTCGACATATGTCTCGTGATTTTCACTTTCATCTACTCACTAACATAAATGAAAACACCAATCAATATTCCCATCAGAACTATACCATCTGAAACCAGTATGGCCAGAGATATAAGAGTTTGGCAGGGGGGTGGGGGTGGGAATCAACGAAAGTCTTCTGTTTAAAATAAAGAATACTCATGTATTTTTGGAGAGACAGATGTCTTATCCCTTCTCTATCTTCATGTTAATTCCAGATAAGCAGTCAAATATGTCTTCTTAAGGTACATAATTACTACAGGAACCATTCTGCAAACCATTCGTATATTAGGCCTTCATACACGTCTTCTATTGGTGGCACAGGACATATTAGAAGAAGCATTTATACCAACAGATGTAAAAGTGAAGAAAAGTAACCAATAATAACCAAAACATTACATTTATAGCATATGAATCTGGATAACCTAAATCATGTCAAGTCTTTCTCTTTTGAGTATAAATGTACTTTGCAAAAAGGAGGAAACCATTCAAAACAAACTCAGGTTAATAAGATGATGATTATTCTTTAGGAAGCTAAATAACACGTACTTAGAAAAACAAGAAATTGTCAATTAAAATAAAAGATACGAAGGCAATGAAAGCCAACAAGGGTTATGACACAAACCGAAGACAGTACCCTTTGAAAGTGTAAGGCCCGAACACTTACACACGAGGCCTTTTAAAAGATCCACAGTTACTTTTCAAACCTTTATCTTTGCTTTTAGCCTTCTGTTCAGAAACATGTTCTCTAAAACAGTGGGAACTTTAAATTTTTGTTCCCTGTAATACCTTTCTTTCTCTTTTCTTCTCACCAAACACATCAAATTCTCATTTCATAGTATTAAGCTCAAGTAGTCCTTCAGTGACTTCCTTGGTTGTTAACTCCTAGAGACGGCTGTTTTCCCCTAAGTGAGGGCCCACCTCTTAAAGCCCTCCTGTCTCACCGTCGGCAATCATCTGCATGTCTTTTCCAGGGCATTCTTTGAAATCAGAAACCAGCACCGCACGTACATGTGTGTATGTAAATCCACAGTGCCTCACAGGACACACAGCACAGAGAAGGGATGAACACAGGCAGCACAGGAACACTCACACATCCCAAACTTATTAAACGGAAGCCTGACTGTTTTCAGAATAAAATTCAAATGAGAGTTAATGATGTCACAGGAACAACTGTTATTTCCCATCCACAAAAATGGGTGGCCAGGCTCAAGTAGTATAACCATGGACTACTCCAGAACCCATTTCATTCACCATATTTTGAGGGGAGGGGGTTAGGATTAAGAAGATTCTGTTACCGACTGCTTCACTCACTCCCAGGAGACACTGCTCTCCCAAACAGGACAAAAAGCGATCAGCACCTTGACCTTTCCTGTAACACCTAACACCCAATAGCGCTGAGAAGCAGGTCTCTCTCTAATGATGCTTCGATATGGAAGCATCATAAGCTCAAGGACTATGTCATTCAACATTTCTTAGATGTTGAGTACTATGAAGTACGTTCTACTATGAGTGTTCCTTAAAAGTGAACTTCGATGCTTGGCACTTTAGCCACATTGAAAAGTGAAAGAAAGTGAAAGTAGCTCAGTCGTGCCTGACTCTTTGCGATCCCATGGACTGTATAGTCCACGGAATTCTCCAGGCCAGAATACTGGAATGGGTAGCCATTGGGGATCTTCCCAACATGGGATCAAACCCAGGTCTCCCACATTGCAGGCAGATTCTTTATCAACTGAGCCAGAAAGGAAGCCCAAGAATACTGGAGTGGGTAGCTTATCCTTTCTCCAGCAGATCTTCCCAACCCAGGAATCAAACCGGGGTCTCTTGCATTGCAGGTGGATTCTTTATCAACTGAGCTATCAGGGAAGACTTACCTGCATTAAGTCACTTAATCCTCACAACAACACTAGAAGGTAGTTACCATTATCCTCTCCATTTAATACATTTGAGGTTACAAAAGTAGTCCCCGTCCTAGAACACCTAGAGTCTGGACACTTCAGCAGTACAGCGTAAAGCCTCTCTTCTAAAGACCCTGATTATGCCAGGTGTTCATGGGTAGCTCAAAATGTTTAGCACAAAGTCTAGAAAAACCCTCTTCAGATTTAAGCTTACTTTCATAATGAGCCCAAATGTAATTTATTCTCCACATACATCACAGAACATACCATTACCAGACTCCTTTCACATGACCATTCCTTTTCAATGTCCTCATCTGTCTGTTACTGACTAGGATCAACATCCACATCCTGTGTACCTTAACCAAACCTTTCAAATGAATGAAAATTTGTACATGATCATTACTTCATCCACATGATTCAATGGCAAATATGCATAAACTTCAGCACAAGACACACACACAGAGAACAGTACAATTATTTGAATCAAGACTGAGCTTACAAGTGTTACCTCAGATCCGGAAGATAAGTCTGGGATATCAAATATTTTGTAATCTTGACCATGTACTGATTATGAATACAGCCTAAGGCTCTTTGAAACTGGTTTCTTAAATTTTTCTGCATAAATATCACTCTCATAATTGCTCCAAAAGTACTAATTCAGGTCTTAAAAGAAACCTGCTCTTCTGGGGCATAAATTTTAGTTACATTTGACTTACTGGTAAATTACATTGCCGCTGCTGCTGCTGCTAAGTCACTTCAGTCGTGTCCAACTCTGTGTGACCCCATAGACGGTAGCCCACCAGGCTCTGCCATCCCTGGGATTCTCCAGGCAAGAACACTGGAGTGGGTTGCCATTTCCTTCCCCAATGCATGAAAGTGAAAAGTGAAAGTGAAGTCGCTCAGTCGTATCCAACTCTAGCGACCCCATGGACTGCAGCCTACCATGCTCCTCCACCCACGGGATTTTCCAGGCAAAAGTACTAGAGTGGGATGCCATTGCCTTCTCTGGTAAATTACACTACCCTTGCTTCAAATGTTCCTAAATTGTTAAGAACAAACTCAGTTTATAGTGATTTTGAATTATTCTAAGTGATTTCCAATTATTAAATTCTATTAATACAGTATGTTTACCATCTCTTACTCATTTCTCAAATTTTGCTTTTTTTGTTTAATGTCCTTAAAACTACAAATTTGTACTGCTCTTATACAATCTTACAAAAAAGGCAAAAAAGTAATAAATCACTGTTCTATAACCCCAAGCAATACAACAGTGATAATTTTTTTAAACTCAATCAATTCCTTACCAAGTAACGAAGAAAAAATTATCATATCAATATGAAACATGGAGATGGCCAAGTTCATGGTAAGCAGGCTACTTATTGATATTGTTTTTGAATTTAAGAAAGACTTCCTGGTGGCTCAGACGGTTAAATAATCTGCCTGTAATGCAGCAAACCAGGGTTCGATCCCTGAGTCAGGAAGATCCCCTGGAGAAGGAAATGGCCTGGGAAAAGCCATGGACAGAGCAGCCTGGTAGGTCTTCCCAGCAGCTGAGCAGTAAAGCATCTGCCTGTGATGCAGGAGACCCGGGGTTCCATCCCTGTGTCAGGTAGATCCCCAGGAGGAAGACTTGGGTAACCCACTCCAGTACTCTTGTCCGGAGAATCCCATGGACTGAGGAGCCTGAAAGCTACAGTCCACAGGATCACAGAGAGTCACGAAGAACTGAAGTGACCGAGCAACACACGTATTGTAATCAAAACTTAGATTTCAGGAATTTCCTAATTTATTATAAACTATTTTGTTCTAAAGGGATGGGTTTACTAAGACATATAACATACTTTACCAAAGAAATAATTAAATTTAGTACTATGGCTAATCCTTAAACAAGTACTATGGCTAATCCTTAAACAAGTTCTATTTCAATGTCTGCAGGGTGAAACCGTGGCACTTACATCTCCTGCCATTGGCAGGCAGGTTCTTTATCACCAGCGCCAGCTGGGAAGCCCAAAAGTAAGACAAATTCTATCAAAAGCTACACTGGTTTTCTGCTCAAACTCAAACCAAAAGAAAGTATAAATAATGAGTTCATTCACTCACAAAATAAACTTAGATCACCTGTGTTAAGCAGGCACAAAAACAGGTGGCCAAGCTCAAGGGGTATAACCGTAGACTACTCCACATTCCATCTCATTTTTACCAACTTTGGAGGGGACAGGGTAGATTAAGAAGATTCTGCTACTGACTGTTTCACTCACTCCCAGGAGACACTGTTCTCCCAAAATGGGCCAAAAAAGATCAACATCTTGACCTTTCCTTTAACATCTAACACCCAATAGCCCTGAGGAGCAGATTTCTCTCTAATTTTTCTATTCCTTTGATTACTTCAGTGAGAATCTTAGAGATATAGAGGTTAACACCTGTGATGAGGTTACCATCTAATTGCTTAAGACCTCTGTCACAGTAATTTTAACCAAGTAGATCCTAACACTCTCTTTTTGGATAAGGTAAATCACAGGCAAAATTTTCTATCTCAACTGAGTTTGGAAAACATTTGCTTTTAAGTAATTATTCTTCCCTAAAAACTAACTCCACCTTTAAGTTTGCTCTTCTACACACTAGTCCTTTTTAATGTCAAAATGTTACTTACAAAAGAAAGCATTCCTATTTTAGGACGAGATTACTTTAAAAATCGTTAAACTTTGAAAAAATTTAAACCAAAAAAACTAGTTTTCAGACTGTCTTGAAATCTTTTTCGGAATAATTTCTAGTAACATCCTAAGAAATTTAGTATATCTCAGACCACAAAGAGCCTATTAAATATCTGGTACACAGCAGGCCTTTGAAATATTCTTGCAGAGTAAAATAAAAATGAAACTTAAAAACCAAATGTCATGAAACTGACCTTCACTGAATTAATCTGTTTAAAGTTCTAAGTCAACAATAATAGTCTCTCTTCCTAAAACTTAAAGACATGCTCTATGTTATTAAATTGTACTGCTATATTACAAACTCCAATAGGTTAATATGTAATCTGAAACATTTCACACCATTCAATAAAAATATATTATCTAACCTTCTTCAAATCAACAATCTATCCTTAAAGAGATTTCTATATAAAATATCAAGGTTTAACCTAGGCATTGAAAAGAGAGACTTGGCCAATCGTTAAATTTTTACTTACTGTCCATCAGTTTCTCAGAACAACGAAAGACCAAAGTAGTTTATATCGAGTCTTGCAACACAACAAGAAAGCCACAAGAGTCAAAGAACAAAGGCTTAAGTAAAGATAACCAACTGCATTGATCTCTTTTCTCCTCTCATAATTCCTCCAAAACAAAATTCAGCTCAGCAGCCATTCTGCAGGTGACAATCTTAAGAAACTGAACCTGACCAATAACTCCATACCAACTCAGAAGCTATGACTAGATAAATTTTATCTGCAAGCCCAAGAGAAATAAACGGAGAAGGCAATGGCACCCCACTCCAGTACTCTTGCCTGGAAAACCCCATGGACAGAGGAGCCTGGTAGGCTGCAGTCCATGGGGTTGCGAAGAGTTGGACACGACTGAGCTACTTCCCTTTCACTTTTCACTTTCATGCATTGGAGAAGGAAATGGCAACCCACTCCAGTGTTCTTGCCTATAGAACCCCAGGGACGGGGGCGCATGGTGGGCTGCCATCTATGGGGTCGCACAGAGTCAGACACGACTGAAGTGACTTAGCAGCAGTAGCCAAGACAAATAAAAGAAATTTAAAAATTACATTCCACCATTAACACAGATTATTATTAGGAGCTAGACCCCAGTTCAATTCCTGGGTCAGGAAAAGCCACTGGAGAAGGGCTAGGCTACCCACTTCAATATTCTTGGGCTTCCTTTGTGGCTCAGCTGGTAAAGAATCCACATGCAATGTGGGAGACCTGGGTTCTATCCCTGGGTTGGGAAGATCCCCTGGAGAAGGGAAAGGCTACCCACTTCAGTATTCTGGCCTGGAGAATTCCATGGACTGTATAGTCAGTCCATGGGGTCGCAAAGAGTTGGACGCAACTGAGCCACTTTCACTTTCCATAGAGAGTACCGTGAAAAACATTATAAACCCACATTATTAATTAGCATTGCCATGTTGAAGTTCTATAAGCTGGAAAACATATTTGAAAGGGCATTTACCCATCTTACAATCTGTGTAAACACACTGACAATATATGTCCTCATGACAGCTTAGATCCAAGACAAACCTTTCAAGGCTATAACTGTTCAAAATTTAGACCCATTTTTAAAACATCACAAAGTCAAATTATCTTCATAAAAAATTTCTGGGAAAAGTCTCAGTACAACTTAATCATGCCCAAAGCTGAAACAGTTTTGCAATCTATCTGTTCACATACACACTAGGCTAACTAAGGCACCTGACAGCTAGCCCTTGCCAATGTTGGGAACTTGCTCTACCACTCTGGCACATCCTATAAAGCCACTTCTCAGAGCTCAGAAACGATAATCAGGCAACTTTAATGACACAATTATCACTGACTCACTGAAACACAACATCTTTTATCCATCAGAGTTAACTCCATTCATGTACTGTTTATAAGATCATCATGGATTCAAACAAGTCCTTCCTTAATAACTGGCCAAACCAACACTACGATGGCCTATGTATAACTTTAATCTTCATTCCTGTTTGTTCTTTTATGAAAGTATGATAAATAGTCTTAAAGAATTTAATGCAACAGCTTTTCTCTTTCATACTATACTGTGGACTCCTTCAAGGATGGGGATTTTTTCCATACTCATGATCACAAGAACCTTACTGAGTGCTCTATCAGATATCATATATTTGTTATCTTCATTACTCTTAAATAATTCTATGATGATATTATAGACAAGGAAACATTCTAAAGTTAACATGGGCTCAAAGTCAATGTGATAGTCTCAATTTCCAGTCCCTTCTCGTGTGGACGGAGTGACTTGATAACACAGTTTATCAACTTCAGCACTGTTGACATTTGGGGCAGGAGAAATATTTGTTATTGGGGTTGTCTTGTGCATTGTAGGATGTCTAAGAGCATCCGTGGCACCTATCTACTAGATGCCATTAGTACTCCTTTCAAGTTGCGACAACCAAAAATAGCTCCAGAAATTGCCAAATNGACTTGATAACACAGTTTATCAACTTCAGCACTGTTGACATTTGGGGCAGGAGAAATATTTGTTATTGGGGTTGTCTTGTGCATTGTAGGATGTCTAAGAGCATCCGTGGCACCTATCTACTAGATGCCATTAGTACTCCTTTCAAGTTGCGACAACCAAAAATAGCTCCAGAAATTGCCAAATGCCCCCGAAGGGCAAGATCAATCCACAGCTGACAACCATCAAGCTAAGGGAATGTTGGCTGAGGGAGAAAGAGCAGAGGTCTTTCAGGTGTTTAAGCAATTTGGCTCGGGTCTGACACTCCAGTAACCTGCCAGGAGAAGAGTTCACTCCAAGCAGCTGCTGCCCCTTTGGGTGGAGCCTAGCAAGAACACAAAGGCAACACAAAGGTAACCGAAACACCCACAGCTGGCCCAGGCCAAGCTGGCTAAACCCAATCAGCAGAACTCCAGCAATCAATATTTGTTATTTTAAGCCACTGAGTTTTAGGACAGCTTACATAGAGCACTGCTGTGGCAACTGTTGACAATACAGCCACTACAGGAGTAAGCCAGGATTCAAAACCTGACTCAAAAACCCACTATTATCTCAACTGTATCAAGCAGTTTTCTTTACTGAATTAATATCCCCACCTCCAGGATATGCTTAATACTAGCAGAGATGCAATACAATCCACTTTATTAATATGTATAAATACTAAAAGTTAAATCTGTAAAAAATTTTCAACAAGCTACTCATATTATCTTCTCATTCCCACACCATTAAGGCACTGATTCAAAAACACTATGGACATAATACAGCACAATCTCATTTCTCACACACTGAATCTAAGGCTTCCTTCTCTTATCAGTCCCAGAGTTATACACAGCCAAACCCAAAACAGTATCCCCAAGTTTACACTTACTTTTATAAATAAGTTGCTATATGTAAACTTAAAAGACAACTTCTTTTAAAGTTCAGCAATATTTAAAAGACTAAAATTTTCATACAGATACACACAACAAATACTTATCGTACAGCTACCGTTTACTGGATATTATCCCAGGCAGTGAGACTATAAAAAAGGATATCACCACCACCCTCCTGGAGCTTACATCCTGGCACACAGCATTATGTAGGTACACCACATTATGGGCACTTTCCAAATGTCTCATATGTACTAATTCACTCAGAAGTCCACACAAGCCTGTGAGAGACTACCTCTATCCAGAGATGAAGAAAATAATGACTGGATTTGCCCAAAGCACAACACAAGCATTAGGGCCAGCCAGGAGTCTCAGTTCACACGTTTGGACCACTGTACTACACTGCCCCTTTGCAGCTTTCATAAAAGCATTTTCGAGTCAAAGAGCATGAGTTCATTCACAAAATCAATTCCTCATACAAAAGGAGGAGGTAGGACAAACGCATATGTAATGATCTCTAAGATTTATTAAGAAAAATGGCAACAAGAAAAACACATACTTGTTTTATTGTGACCAATACCTAATTCATAATTCTGAAATAAAAATATTTTCTACACTGCCAAAATCTGACACTCTTGTTTCATTTTAATTATTCTTTTTAATGATGAGATACAGTTCCTAGTACAGACTACAGCATAGTTAGTTACTTTTCATTTGGTATGTACTGATAATCTCAAAGAGAAACTACATGCAGACTCCAACTCTGCCAAATTCTTTTAAAGGAAATTTAAAATCAAGGTATTAAAAAACTGGTCTGGAGGACCAAAATGGCTTGCATCTATTTCTCTCCTATAAACCACTGAATTTCAAATTTAAAAAGCTTTGATAAAATAAATATTTTTGGGTGCCAGTAATTACCCACAACTCATTCAGCACCTGCCTCACTGACATGCCTACATATGGATGTTTGACTTCAAACTCAGCTCTAAATCAGAAACGTGAACCCCCACTCCCAAACCTGCTCTTCGCTCAATCTTTCCTCAGGAATTGGTGACTGTTACTTCAACCAATCAAAACCTCCAAGCTACTCCTCTGAGTTTTCCCTCTCCTCCATATCCAATCAGCCAGCAAATCCTACTGGCTCTTGACTTATCAATTACGTAGGATCTGAGTATTTCGAAGTCCTCTTGTTCAAGTTCCTCCTCTGCCCCCAGCTGGTCTCCCTGCTGTCAGTATCACCCACAGCCTTTCTCCACACAGAAGCCAGAAATAAGCTACTAAAACCTAACTGAGCCCACAGCACTCTGCAGCTTTCCATTTAACATTCAGTAGTATCCAAAATCTCTATAGGACAGGCACTCTGATAACTTTCTAACCTCGAATCTCATCACACTTCCCACGCATGCAGTGAACTGCAGATCTCTCTGCCCGAAACGTCCTTTCCCCAGACGATCTGAATGCCCTCCCCCATCACTCTGCTCATGTCTGCACTCCCTTCATCTTCTAAGAGATTCCTTGCCTAAACACATAGCCACTGTGCATCTCCTTCTTCCCACAGCACTGACAGGACCTAAAGAGAACATCCTCTTGTTTCTTGTCTTTCTGTACTACTGCAATGCCGCTCCTCAAGAGTTCACTGCCCCCATCTGCCTCCTGAAACAAAGCCTGGTAAAAGGACCCTACATGACAACCTGCGAGCCTGGCTTAGGATGACAACCTACACAAACGAGGGCAGTGCTTCTCAAGCTTCAGCATATATGCTATCGTCCACGTGGCTTGGAGGGCCGACTGCTGAGCTTTGGCCCAGAGTTGCTGATTCAACTAGTCTGGGCTGAGGTTTGCACATTTACAAGTTCCCAGGAGGTATGGATACTATAGTCCCAGGACCACATTTTGAGAATCAGTGAACTAGACATTGTTTCACTCCAACACACCTGTCAGGAACTGAAGTTGACCATGACAATGAATCTCAACTGGTGGAAAAGGACAGGAATATAGTAAAAAGGTGCCTCCCTTTGGATCCACAACATAAAACACATCTCTTCTGACTTAGAGGATTATGCAGGACTTGTGTCATTTAGTAATGCAATAGAAACATCACTCCATGCACGGCATTTCTTTACAAGCGGGGATCAGGCGAGTTGAGGTTGCATTCTCTCACACAGTCTCCTGCTCTTGCACAGTCCACGCTGAAGACCACTGCTGGGTCTCCATCCTTTAGATAAGCAGACGAGAAGTCGCTGTCTTTTAAAGAGATCATGAAACAGTAGTAGTAGATGCCAACCGGGATGGACAGCTGCCCAAATCACAACTTACCGTCCCTAAAAATAACCCAATACCCAGGGTGGTCTAGGTTATGTCAGTTAATCCCAGGCCTTACTCATGGCAAACTGGCCCAAACTACATTCTCTCTCCTAAGAATATGAAGTTTGAATAAAATCTGAGAGGCATGATGCCAAATTATGTAGCACATGGAATGCTGCTCAATGTTACCTGGCAGCCTGGATGGAATCGGAGTTTGAAGGAGAATTTATACATGTATATGTATGTATGAACTACCACATTATTATTAAATGGAAGTTAAAAATAGAAAAAGAGCAAGGCTCTCAACAGAGAAGGTCTAAACTTCCACTACTGAGGTTCTCAAACCTGCCCTGGTTCCTGTCTTATATACAGCTTGTTCTCCAGCTATTCCTTTAACTCTTAGTACTACACCCAATTATCTTCCAACAAACTCCCTTTTGCCTAAATCATCCAGAATTGTTTATATATTTGCAACAAAAATACTTATAAAAAAAAAGAGCAAATGTATTAACTTGTAAGAAAACTGTATTAATAGAAATGCACCTTACGTAATATCAACATTTTTCCCCTATCAACTTGACATTTCCAATCTCCAAACTATGATCGTATCCACATAATCAATGCATCTTAGACTGCACATCACATTTCTGACTTTGCAATATCAACTCCTTCTTGTACTTCCTTTCAGAAAAGTCCTCTGAAGCTCAGCAAAAAGACATCGATTTGCCTCGATATATTCAGTAGCTACTGTTTGCCTATTATGTGCCAATACTACATGGACTGGGAATACAGAAGTAAATAACAAAAACAAGTTCTTAAGTACCTTATATTCTGTTGGGGTGAGACAAGAAAATTAAAAAAAAAAAACTAGATAATAAATGCTATTGCAGAAAAATAGACACATATATGAAATAATGAGTAACCAGATTGCTTTTATATTAAATGGTCAGAGGAGGCCTCTCTAAAGTGACATTTAAGCTAAAATCTTAATGACAAGAAGAAGCCAGCTGGATAAGATCAATGCAGAGAAAACATAAAGGTACTTGGGCTGGGAACAGACTTATTCTTAACAGTCAGTGTGACTACAGGGTGTTGAGGAAGAAGGAAAATCATTTAAGATGAGGTCAGAGATAGAAAGTACTGTATCATGTAGGGCTTTGTAACAAAAGGCAAAGAGTTTTGAGCCTTTTACAAATTAATTGTATAGTATAAGGAGGCTATCCAGGACAGGATACTCAGAGAATAGCTGAGCAAGGAACGAAGATGAAAAGAATTATAAATAGTGGTTATGATAAAAAATTTCAGCACTGCAAGGAACCTTAGCTATCAGAGCCTAGCCCCTCATTTTGCTGAGAGGGTGATGCAGCTTCGGAGGCTAGGCCAAAGACAAGCACTAAGTTGTACTTGGTGCTTTCTGACATTCAAGCCAAAGCTCTTTCCATAATTCTTGCCTCAATCTGAAATCTAGAACTAAGTCTTTACTATGTGCATTTCCAAAGTGACATAGCAACATCCAAACAAAAATATATATTTTTTAATAATTTTAAATTATTCACACGCTTAGTCCCTCGTGTGAAATTTTTTTAAAGCAGCTGCCAATGCTTACCACCAGATATATCTCTTTCCAAAGAATCAGGAAAAAGGCAAAACAAAACATTGAATATAAACAAAAGATACTTACATCTGGGTATTCTTTTACAGGCACATAAAGTTTCTCTTGTAACTGAACAATGGGTCCCACAGCATCGGGCAGCTCTGCACTCCTTTTCTCTGTACTGCCATTTAATGTGTCATTGTACATGTCTTTCCGTACTCTGCTAATTTCTGTTAAAAGTAAAAATTTTAAATGTGTTAGACAAAAAAATATTCTTACTAGTCCAGGAAAAAAATAAATAAGAGGGTAAGGGAGAATTTCATTGATTAAGTGTTAAAACTTAAAGAAGTCAAGAGTTGTTGACCTATACTGTCATTCTCTGGATTAAGTCTGTGTATAACCAAACTACAGTCTTAAGTAAACTCTACCAGAAACCAAATTTACACCAAATAATGTATTTTATTAAAAACAACTTCAGAGCCCAAGCTCTTATTCACTATAATACAAACCAGTTATTTTACCTAATTTCTCCATGCCTAAACAAATGATAGCTTCAGTCAAACACCTCCCCAAGAATGCCTATCAGACGACACTAATGCCAAAGGCTCCTTTATACTTCAGAAATAATCTATCTGAATGAAATTCAAACTGGACCACTTCCTTAGATATTTTAAGTATATCTGGAATACCCAAACAGAGATGTCCAATAGATACAGAGATTCAGAAGCCTGAGTGTGATACACAAACGTCCTGGTTAAACCTACAAGAACAAAAAAGATGTCTTAAGGGGGGATTGGGAGAAGAAAGAACTGACTGACCCTAGGAAAAGCAACATTTAAGGAGTAGGAAAAGCAGCTCCAAACCAAGAAGTAACAGAGGTAGACAGGAGAACTAGGGAAGAGAGGCATCTAAGAAGCTAAGAAATGACAGGATTCAAGGACAGGGTAATCAACAGTACCAAATACCACAAAAGCATGGTAAAGTAAAAGAGCAAAAAGAGAGTACCTTGGATTTGACCACTAAGTCAATGTTGATCCAGAGTTGTGAGGAAAAGATGGTATGGTGATCAAACTATACTGAGTTAATGAATGAAATACAAGAAACCAGAGATACCTAAAGTCAATGATTTTTTAAAACAATTATCATGACAATTCTCAGGTATAAATATGACTTCTTAAAAAAAATGAGAAATCTATTTTAATGGATCAAGCCCTATACAAAGAAATCAATTCTTTCAAGAGTTCTTTATGTACCTTTTACAATGTGCTAAAGGACAGGCCCCTACCTACTGCAATACACTAATAACAGTTGTCATTATTAATTTAGCTGAATGTTTCTCTAACCAATTTTCAATGACATAGATGATGTCCTCCTTTGGGAAGAGGCTTGGGTCCATTAGTATTGATATTTAAAAAAATAAGATCCCAAAAGAATTATTAATAAGAAAATTTAGATAAGATGACTAGGTTAAAGAACACATGAATATACAAAAAGTACAACTTCACCTGGAAAGAGAGATACACTTACCACTCCTGTTGTACTTGTATGCCTTCCAAACATTGAATTTCAACTTATTGCTATTAAGGAACTATCAAAAGCAATGCACACTTTAATTTTCTTAACTAATTATTTAAATCACTTCCAGTTAAATAAAATCCACTTCAGTAAAAAGGCATGATCAAAGATGTTTTCACCCAGCTATATTAGTCCAACCAGTGAAAATTTTGCACTACAGTACATTTTCTGCTTCAGTGATAGTAATCTTATCTCTTAACAATTTGCCTGTCAAAGTTTACCAAATGTTTATCTCTTATAGCAAGTGAACTTCTGTAAAAGAAAATCAAAAGAAGGTACCTTGTATTTAACTACATTATAAGGGAAACATTTTCTTTAAGTTCTTTTTTATACTTTTGCTTTCATAATGAAATCTTCCCCAAAGATGTCCAGTATCAAATCAGTGTTTATCTTAAAATTAGCCTATGACAACAATTCTCAAATCAAATTTCTAGTGACCAACCATTTAAATATAAATGGTTGTTCACATAATTATGTAATTATAGCACATAATTAAATGGAGGGCATGAGAAAAATTAATCTGATTAAAACTGCGCATCCATCCTGTAGTCCAGGTCTCTATGTAGAAGCACTTCCAACATTAGTTTATTCCATTAAAATTTCCTCTTCAAAAGCTGCCCAATTATTATGAAGCCGCTGCTGCTGCTGCTAAGTCGCTTCAGTTGTGTCCAACTCTTGTGTGACCCCAGAGATGGCAGCCCACCAGGCTCCCCCATCCCTGGGATTCTCCAGGCAAGAACACTGGAGTGGGTTGCCATTTCCTTCTCCAAGGCATGAAAGTGAAAAGTGAAAGTGAAGTCGCCCAGTCATGTCTGACTCTTCGCAACCCCATGGACTGCAGCCTATCAGGCTCCTCCGCCCTTGGGATTTTCCAGGCAAGAGTACTGGAGTGGGGTGCCACTGCCTTCTGCTTATGAAGCTAATAACACTCAAATAAAAAGCTGACAATAGCATAAAAGGAAACCATAGACAAAATCTGCTTATAGACAGAGATGCAAATATCCTAAATGCACAAACATCACTGGCATAATGCACTAAGACAAAGTGGATTTTACACCATGAATGCAAGAGTTAATTCAATATTTTTAAATCATATTAACATAGTGATACAGTTGGCTGAAGATGAAGTGATTCTCAGCTAAACAAATTTATCTAACTTAGAAAAGTTGAAATAATCAATTATAAATTAAAAAATTCAGATGACTAGATTTAAAAACAATATACAAAAATACCCAGTAACATATATCTAATCTGACCAGATGATATAAGAAAAGATACATTTACCATTTAAGCTGTATTTCTAGAAACACTTTTGTGATTATTTAATACCTTAAAAGTTCCATGAAATTTTGTTACCTATTATATCCTTGGTTCTTACAATAGTGGCTGGGAATACAGTGGGTCCTCAATTAATACTCACTACATGAGTATTGATGGATGGGTGAATGGAGAGAGGAATAAGCCAGGTTCTAGGGCATTGAAGTTAAATAAGTCATGGTCCCAGCTCTCAAAAAATTTAGTCTAATATGGGAGGCATATGAATACAGAGGTACTCTTAAAACAACAGTAAGTAAGAGATACGGATTAGACACAAAAACAGCCATCATCAACTCTGCTACAAACAGGGCATCAGGATCAAGAAAGAAGTCAAGAGGAAAGGAACTCTGACACTGTTTTCTAATGACAGGAGTATGTGAAGCAAAATTACAATGAAATTATGTATTTGTTTCAGTCTCTAAAATACATCAGTCAATTCAATAATAGAAAAGAAATTACATACAAGACAGCACTAATGGAAATGAAAAGATGACAGAGACAGTTCGAGTTTGAGTTCACAAGATATTTAGAATTTTCACTGTGGAGTCCAACCAGCCGAGTACTACACCTTTATCAATAGCACCTTTCTAGCCAGAAAATCATTAGCACTTCTCGGCACGTTACTTAGGACACTCAAGACAGAGCAAGTTCTGATGCCAGTTCTAACAGTAACTGTGTCATTTTAGAGTCTCTTACTTAACCTCTAGGTGCCTGTGAAAAGTGTAAGTGAAAGGCGCTCAGTCGTGTCCTACTCTTTGTGACTCCATGGACTATTCACTCCATGGAATTCTCCAGGCCACAATAATGGAGTGGGTAGCCTTTCCCCTCTCCAAGGGATCTTCCCAACCCAGGGATCGAGCCCAGGTCTCCCGCACTGCAGGCGGCTTCTTTACCAGCTGAGCCACAAGAGAAGCCCAAGAACACTGGAGTGGGTAGTCTATCCCTTCTCCAGGGGACCTTCCCAACCCAGGAATCAAACCAGGATCTCTTGCACTGCAGGCGAATTCTTTACCAAAAGTTTATCAGGGAAGCCCAAAAATACTGGTGGGGATAGCCTGTACTTCATATAATTAAAAGTTGCTTATGGAATGATGATGACTGAATCCACTGGTTTCCAACCTCACTAGGCAAAAATTCATTTATTATTTTTCCCCATAACACCAATGGTTTTAAAAGCTGCCTCCAAAGCATTTCATTCTTTAAGGCTAGCAAGAAAAGTTTTTGTTAATGCTATCCTATCAAGCTGAGACGATCAAAGGTAAAGTATTACAGAAACTTGTCACAGGTATGGGCATGGGTAATGCTCTAATTCCTTCGTAAGTGGTGGGCCCACAGGTGTTTATTGATGAAACATACAAATGCCTCATAATTAGTATGCTTTATACATTCTTTTGTTGCATCAAACATTACAAGAGATAATCATATTAACGTCCCCATCTCCACACTGCCTTCATCAAACTACTGCAGTGGTTTAAAGGAGCAAAAGCTCAGAGCCATGTGCTCACTCATAGAGCATGCAAATCCCTACCACTTGTAATCACCCCAAAGTAACCCCAGCATCAAGAAAACTTGTTTTAGACATCTCTAAACTAAGTTCTTAAATGTTATGAATTTACTGAATTTTCTCTTTCCTGAAATTTCTCCCACTCACCCCTACTCAACACTCCAAAGCTCATAAAAAAAGTTCTGAAATCTAAGTGTCGTCCTCTAAGCTATATGACATAGTTTCATACTCTTACTCATTTTCCATGTTTTCTTGAATTGATATTTAGTCATCACATTTTTTTTCAAATTCCAATATCTTAAAAACTACTTTTTAATCCAGTCCTGAACATCTGCTTTGGCTGTACTGGTTTGTCTCTTCATATTTCTCTGCTTTAATTATCCTGATATTTTCCTTTTCCAAACTAAAGCTCAATTATCAGTCAGTGAATTATGCTCCTAAGAGGAAAAGCAGTTATTACACAGTTCTGTTTTATGCAACCTGTATGGATGCAAGAGTTGGACTGTGAAGAAAGCTGAGCACCAAAGAATTGATGCTTTTGAACTGTGGTGCTGGAAAAGACTCTTGAGAGTCCCTTGGACTGCAAAGAGATCCAACCAGTCCATCCTAAAGGAGATCAGTCCTGGGTGTTCTTTAGAAGGAATGATGCTAAAGCTGAAACTCCAGTACTTTGCCACCTCATGTGAAGAGCTGACTCACTGGAAAAGACTGATGCTGGGAGGGATTGGAGGCAGGATAAGAAGGGGATGACCGAGGATGAGATGGCTGGATGGTATCACTGACTCGATGGCCGTGAGTCTGAGTGAACTCCGGGAGTTGGTGATGGACAGGGAGGCCTGGCGTGCTGCGATTCATGGGGTCGCAAAAAGTCGGACACAACTGAGTGACTGAACTGGACTGAATACCTCACTGGCCTTGAGTCATTTCCCTTTCCCCTAATCACCTATGCTGCTGCTGCTGCTGCTGCTGCTAAGTTGCTTCAGTCGTGTCCCACTCTGTGCGACCCCACAGAGGGCAGCCCGCCAGGCTCCCACCATCCCTGGGATTCTCCGGGCAAGAACACTGGAGTGGGCTGTCATTTCCTTCTCCAATGCATGAAAGTGAAAAGGGAAAGTGAAGTTGCTCAGTCATGTCCGACTCTTAGTGACCCCATGGACTACAGCCCACCAGGCTCCTCTGTCCATGGGATTTTCCAGGCAAGAGTACTGGAGTGGGGTCACACTGCCTTCTCCAATATGGATTTTACCAAGAGCTTTGTTTTGAAACCACGCTTTTTTCATTAAGCCCTAACTGACTGGGGCTCTCGCTTTTCCATCACCACCACTTTCACTGCATCTGAGCCACCGTACGTGCATCCCATCCACTGTCACCTTACAATTCTGCACAGTTTTAAATTTTTTTCAAGTATAGTTGCTTTACAATGTGGTGTTAGTCTTAAGTATACATATATCCATTTTTCTTAAAGATTTCCATCCCATTTAGGTGACCACAGAGTACTAAGTAGAGTTCCCTGTGCTATTAAGTAGATTCTCATTAGTCATCTATTTTATACATAGTAATGTAGCACATTCTTTTAAAATCTGAATTATCAAATTAACAGCTAACCACTCTGTGGAATAGTAGAGTGCCAGAAATAAAAACATGAAAATAAAATACTGGAGAACAGAAAAATACAGGCTGAGAAATCTAAACTACAAAATTAAGTAGTCATTTCCAAAGATCAGTATAAAGTGGTATATATAAATTCAATGCTGCAAAATTGAGAAACTAGATAAAAAATAAAATATAGCCCTATTTTACTTTCTGATTTAGAATTAAGAAAACAAGATTAGGAAATATATTTAAAAAGGATTAAAAAATTATTTTAAGAATCTGTAACAATGCAGATTAAAAGGTAACTTTTCAGGGGGACATCCCTGGTGGTCCAGTCATTAATAATCTGTCTTACAATGCAGCGGACGCAAGCTTGATCCCTGGTCAGGGAACTAGATCACACATGCCAAGGGGCAGCTAAGTCCCCAAACCACAGCTAAGACCTACCTGCACAGCCAAAAAGAAATACTTTTTTTTAAGGATAACTTTCCAAAACATTGAACAAAATCTGATACAAACCATACGTTAAACCTAATGTTATGACAGCTAATTCTAACTGCTCAACTGGCTAAGGAATTCCTGCTGAGCTATTCAAATTCTAAAAGATGATGTTGTGAAAGTGCTGCATGCAACATGCCAGCAAATTTGGAAAACTCAGCAGTGGCCACAGGACTGGAGAGGTCAGTTTTCATTGAATACCAAAGACCACCACCAAAGAACGTTCAAACTACTGTATAATTGCACTCATTTCACATGCTAGCAAGGTCATGCTCAAAATCCACCAAGCTAGGCTTCAACAGTATGATAACTGAGAACTTCCAGATGTACAAGCTGGATTTAGAAAGGGCAGAGAAACCAAAGGTCCAATTGCCAACATCACTGGATCACAGAAAAAGCAAGAGAGTTCCAGAAAAACATTTACTTCTGCTTCATTGACTATGCCAAAGCCTTTGACTGTGTGGATCACAAGAAACTGTGGGAAATTCTTCAAATTCTTCAATGGGAATACCAGACCACCTGACCTGCCTCCTGAGAAATCTGTATGAAGGTCAAGAAGCAACAGTTACAACCAAACATGGAACAGACTGGTTCAAAACTGGGAAAGGAGTGTGTTAAGGCTGCATATTGTCACCTTGTTTATTTAGCTTATATGCAGAATTCAGTTCAGTTCAGTTGCTCAGTCGTGTCCGACTCTTTGCGACCCCACGAATCTCAGCATATCAGGCCTCCGTGTCCATCACCAACTCCTGGAGTTTACCCAAATTCATGTCCATTGAGCTGGTGATGCCATCCAGCCATCTCATCCTGTCATCCCCTTCTCCTGCCTTCAATCTTTCCCAACATCAGAGTCTTTTCAAATGAGTCAGGTGGCCAAAATACTGGAGTTTCAGATTCAACATCAGCCCTTCCAATGCATACCCAGGACTGATTTCCTTTAGGATGGACTGGTTGGATCTCCTTGCAGTCCAAGGGACTCTCAAGAGTCTTCTCCAACACACACAGGAATATGCAGAGTACATCATGCGAAATGCTGAGTTGGCTGAATCACAAGCTGGAATTATGAATTGAGAGAAATATTAATAACCTCAGATATGCAGATGATACTACCCTTATGGCAGAAAGCAGAGAGGAACTAAAGAATCTCTTGATGAAGGTGAAAAGAGGAGAGTTAAAAAGCTGGCTTAAAATTCAACATTCAAAAAACGAAGATCATGGAATCCAGTCCCATCACTTCATGGCATATAGATGGGGAAACAATGGAAATAGTGACAGACTATTTTCTTGGGCTCCAAAATCACTGCAGATGGTAATTGCAGCCATGAAATTCAAAGATGCTTGCTCCTTGGAAGAAACGGTATGACAAACCTAGACAGTGTATTAAAAAACAGAGATTACTTTGCTGACAAAGGTCAGTCTAGTCAGTTATAGTTTTCCCAGTAGTCACACAGGATGTGAGAGCTGGACCATAAAGAAGGCTGAGCACTGAAGAACTGATGCTTCTGAACTGTGGTTCTGGAGAAGACACTTGAGAGTCCCTTGGATTGCAAGGAGATCCAACCAGTCACTCCTAAAGGAAATCAGCCCTGAATATTCACTGGAAGGACTGATGTTGAAGCTGAAGATCCAATACTTTGGCCACTCATTGGAAAAGACCCTGATGCTGGGAAAGAGAGAAGGGGACGACAGAGGATGAGACAGTTGGATGGCATCATCAACTCAATGGACACAAACTTGGGCAAACTCTGGGAGACGGTCAAGGACAGGGAAGCCTACCATGCTGCAGTCCATGGGGTCTTAAGGAGTTGGACATGACTGCAACTGCACAGCAACTGGCTATGATGATATGATAGACATATACACTTTATTTGGGCATCTACATGCTTTTCTTTGACCTTTACACTTAAATTCATCAAAAAATATTATCTATATTATAATTAATATAACTGGAGCTAAAATACAGAAAGAAATGAAAAGGTTACTGTATTATCTGACCATTAAAGCTTTTTAATTTAACATTTTCCCTTTATTCAGTAAAGAGTTAATTATTTATAAACACATACATGCTTTGAGTTACACAGTATAAATTTTATAAACAAAGTTAAAATGACAGCTTTGATCATTCCAAATGAAGTTTAAATGGTATCAATGATTTCTTCACTATCTGCATCCATCTCTTGCTGGACACTAAACTGGTACAGTGAGACAAAGGGCAAAGTAAGATTTTAGTTGTTTTCGCTCTTAATTAACAAATCAGCAGTCTCTATTCACGTGAAATTCATTAAATCTTGTAACAATAATATTAAAAGTGTACTGATAACTGAAGGACACCTGCCAACACACAACGAGGTGGCTGTTATGAGCCCTGTACACTTAGGGGCAACAAACATCTCTTCTAAAAAAACAGACCTCTAATTCAGGGTTTACTAAATACAGGGAGTTTTAAAGATATTTTAAGCACAGCAAAACCCACAGAATAATATAACTTCACTGTTCTAATTTTAAAAAGCCATAGCCACAAGGTAAAGAAAAGAAATGAATTAAGAAGCAGGCTACTAGAAAATATGCTCTATTTAATGGAACATATTTTGCTTATTCAACCAAATATATCTGATTTAAATTTGAGGCAACTACACTGAAACTAGCAGGGTGTGGGGCAGGAATCAAGCTACTGCCAATGCTATAGTTGGGGCCCTTTTTACTCTTTAATCAATCCAGAACTGGAAGTACAAAAAGAAAAATGACAAAATGAAATTCACCAGCCCTCCTTTAAACTGCCAAAAAATTAACTGTTCAAAATTGTTGGTAAACTTCACATAAAAATATGAAATAGTCCGTCCTAGTTCCTTGACTGTTCTCAGCAGCAGTTATATATCATGAAAGGTGTTTACCAGTAGCTGCATTTCCCTGGAAAGGCCCTTTCAAAGGTTACAGAAAAGAAAGTCTATTATATGATCACAACTGAAGTATGTGAATTTTCAGACAGACACACAGAAGTCAACAAAAGGATATAACAAGGACTAAGAGTAGTCATCTCTGGGAAGTGAGTTTACAGGGACAATTCAGTTTCCATGTTACTTCACGAATATTTTTACAACAGTAGGACTTATAAAATAGTAGTTATTTTCATTAGGATGGTAGAAACTAATTTAAATCAAAATGCAAAATAGGATTTCCCATATAAAATTATAATGAGGATTAAGTTACTGACTCAAGTCTAAAAATAAACCACAAAGACTTACCTATTTTTTTAAAATATGAGCACCTCACCATGCTAAAATTCGGTACATGAATTATCATGTGATCCTCCCAGAATCTAAGACAGTATTTACTATGATACACACTTTCAAAAATAAAGTGGGGGGGGGGGATGGAAAGCAGGAAGGAAGAAAAGATTCAGAAATTAAAGAATTTGCCCAAGTTCACAGATAGCACAAGCAACTTTTATTTCATAAAAATGAAGAGGAACTAAAAAGCCTCTTGATGAAAGTGAAAGAGGAAAGTGAAAAAGTTGGCTTAAAGCTCAACATTCAGAAAACAAAGATCATGGCACCTGGTCGCATCACTTCATGGGAATTAGATGAGGAAACGGTGGAAACTTTACTTTTTTGGGCTCCAAAATCACTGCAGATGGTGACTGCAGCCATGAAATTAAAAGACACTTACTCCTTGGAAGAAAAGTTATGACCAACCTAGACAGCATATTCAAAAGCAGAGACATTATTTTGCCAACAAAGGTCTGTCTAGTCAAGGCTATGGTTTTTCCAGTGGTGATATATAGATGTGAGAGTTGGACTGTGAAGAAAGCTGAGTGCCAAAGAATTGATACTTCTGAACTGTGGTGTTGGAGAATACTCTTGAGAGTCCCTTGGACTGCAAGGAGATCCAACCAGTCTATTCTGAAGGAGATCAGCCCTGGATGTTCTTTGGAAGGACTGATGCTAAAGCTGAAACTCCAGTACTTTGGCCACCTCATGCGAAGAGTTGACTCATTGGAAAAGACTCTGATGCTGGGAGGGATGGGAGGCAGGAGAAGGGGACGACCGAGGATGAGATGGCTGGATGGCATCACCGACTCGATGGACATGAGTCTGAGTGAAGTCCGGGAGTTGGTGATGGACAGGGAGGCCTGGCGTGCTGTGATTCATGGGGTCACAAAGAGTCGGACACGACTGAGCAACTGAACTGAACTGAAAGGACTTCTGGAACAAGAAACCTTAAAACTCACTTTAAGAGATGGTATTAATAATTAGAAATATAAAACAACAACGTGGAACAAGCCAATTTTTTGGTTTATTGCTACAGCCATACTGTAACAAGCATGGTCCAGTATGTTCACTGTTTACTAGCAACTACCAAGAGTCTTTGCAGCCCTCCTCTTTCACTCCATGTTAAAAGAAAGCAGTTTTATGAATGAAATCTAGGCCTCGGTTCCCAGAAAGGTGACAATTCTAATTGAATAAATGGATACATAACTGAAAAATGGCAACAGGCTATCAAAAAAAAGGGAAAGCATTTTTTAAGTGAATAAAAATCAACTGAAAAAAACTAAACCTTATTTAAATTTTGTTTGGAGGTTAGGTACTTTTAAATCTGTTGAGTTTTACCTATTTTTACATATCAAGTATTATTTAATAAAAATATTGCCTTCTGGTCATTTATTTTTTAGAATATGCAGGAGAAACCAGTCTTTATATTAATTTTTGTTATTAAAATTTAAATCCAAAAGTTAAGAAATCTACTTATGAAACATCTCTCCATGAATATCTGCAGAATATGTAATGGTAAAATAGCAGGTTATCAGAATGCAGATAAATAGTAATACTTGAGACTCTAGTAATTTTTACTAAGAACTCTTTCCCCAACCCTTTGAGTATTTCTGAAAGAATAAAAATAAACTCATGGCAATGAAAATGGGTAACCATGATACAGGAGTGAAGGAGAGATTTTTCACCATATACTCTCTTAAAAGGCCTTTGAATTCTGAATCATCTCCATATATTAATTTTTCAAAATTACATTTTAAGAAGCTTTTACTTGTAATATAATAATGGATTATAATCCATAATCCATTTATACTGATATAAATAACTGAATAATGTAAGTGGGAGAAAAGATGGGTTTTCCTTGTAGAATTTCAATAATAAATATAGTAAGAAAGACAGATAAGAAAAATCATCATAGATAACCACCAGAGTAATAATTACTGCAAGCAAGAAAACTGTTCAATGGATGCTAAAATGGGTGAACAAAAGTATGAGAAACAGGCTATCTGCAGTTTCAGAGTATCTTCCCACAAGACATGCATTAATTACAAAGTAAAAGAGAAAACTGCACAGTGGAGAAACCTGGCAGACACCACCTTAACTGGATGATGGTCAATATCAAGAGAAAGACGTGCTCTGGTGTGATGTCCTCGGAAGGGTCCAATAGCACTTCTGTGGTTTTCTGGTCCAAACTGCCTGAACTCAGACAAGTCCAAGTTCAAGAATGTTCTTCAGTGTTCAGCTGCCTTCCAAAGTGTCAAGAAAAGTATCATGAAGAATGTGACGCTGTCACAGAATGGAGGAAACTAAAGAGACATCACCACCAAATGCAATGTGGGATTTCTGACTGGATTCTGTACCAGGAAAAGCACACCTGTAGACACACTAGTGAAATCTAAGTAAGTATCTGCAAATGAGTAAATCATCTCGAATCAATGTTAATTTCCTAGTCATGTGACTTAACATTAACCTCTGCACTATTTTTTCTGTTTCTCTATAAGTAAGTCTAAACTCATTTTTAAGAAAACTATTTGCTTTAGCCTTCAAAGTTACTTATTCTAATGGAGGAGGATAGCTGTGGGAGAGAATGAAAGCCATGCAAACGTCTTACTTTTCTAGTGTCTTAAAAAAAAAAAAGAAAAAGAAAACATCTGTTTAGAAATAACACTGAAGATCTCAAAATCATCCAATATCATATTTAATTCAAAATAATTAAAAATTTTAAAATAATCTCTTTAAATTTATCAGATATTGCTTAAAAAACATATGTACTTTAAATGCTCTTTAAGAACAAGGAAAAAGACTACAATCCATAAACAATGACATTTCTATAGAAATGGGCTTCTCTGGTAGCTCAGATGGTAAAGAATCTGCCTGCAATATGGGAGATCTGAAAGATCTTCGAAAAGGGAACCCCACTCCAGTACTCTTGGCCTGGAGAATCCACGGACAGAGGAGTCTGGCAGGCAGTCCATGGGGTCGCAAAGAGTCAGACATAACTGAGCGACTTTCACTTCTGTAGAGAGTCTTTCTAAGAACTGCATACAGTAGGAGAAAAAACACTGACCTTGAGTTTATACAACCTGAATTTTATTTCTGATTTCCTGCAATTTGTAGCTGTGTGGCTTTGACCTTAACCTCTGGGTCTCAGTTTCCTCCTCTGTGAAATGAGGTTAGACCAGATCACGGGTATAGTTTTTGTCAGCTCTAAAATTGTTTAGGGGAGCATCCTCCTGTTTCTTCATAGAGAACCCCATTCTGTGCTCTCTATCAATACATCACAAGAAATGACTAATAATAAAGTCAATGACCAACTAAGAAGCACACACAATCCTACTCTTGCCAGAATTACACATTCCAAAATGTCTTAAACTCCTAGGCACCAAGACTCAGTTCAAATGACATTCCTATAAAGCACCAAACCCTCGGGTGAGCAGGCTCTACCACAGTTGTATTTGAGAAGGTGAGAAGGTGTCCATCTATATGTTTTAGCCCCTTCAAACTCCAAGTCTCTGAGGGCTTTAAAGGGAATTTGTTAAATCAGAGTGAAAATGAAACAGAACTTCCCCCAAATTTCAAAGGAATTATGTCTGTGTAAGGGAGAGAGATGAATTGCTTTTCCTAGGGAACACTTAGATTTTTAATTATCTTTTTTCATTGTATTCTAAACTCCGCCTAAGCTCAGTGTAGGAAAAGCCTCAGATGTGTAATAATGCAACATGTTTACATGTACCTGAGCATCACCCTACTCCCACAAACTAAATCCCACAAATTAACATCACTCGACATTCACACGTGCTACAGCAGCCCAGATATGAGAGAAATGCCTCATACGATGAAAAAGCTAAGGAGACTTTCTTAAGCCTTAATAAAATATCTACTATACACAATATTCAAAAAGGTCCTTTTATATCAAGCATCAAAACTGAATTAGAATAAAACTTCCATCTTTGTAACAAGAGCAACATATTCACATGTCAACATAATGGGTATTAAAAACATTAATATGGTAAACAATATGATCCCCTTTCTTTAAACCACAGTTGTTTTACTTTACAAAGAACTAGACTCAGAAAATCTAAGTAATGCTATATATGCCACTGACATAATTACTAATACAAGTTTTACTAACTCAAAGTGCACATTCTACTATCATTTAATATTCTTGGAAAGCAGTTTTAATGTTAACTCTTAAAATGCAGAATACAGCATGCTTTTTGAGATCATATAGCTTTAACTCATTATAATGGAAGCTTCTCAGGTAGCGCTAGTGGTAAAGAACCTGCCTGCCAATGCAGAAGAGGTAAGAGACATGAGTTCGGTCCCTGGGTTGGGAAGATCCCCTGGAGGAGGAAATGGCAACCCACTCCAGTGTTGTTTGCTGGAGAATCCCATGGACAAAGGAGCCTGGTGGGCTACAGTCCATAGGGTTGCAGAGCTGGACACAGCTGAAGCGACTCAGCATGCACATGCACTGGAAGCTCAAGTGCTATCATAAAAACATTACCGACATAACCCAACATAACCTAGTGGAAGTGGAGGACATTCCAGCCAAACCCTCTCCTTGATCACCAGACACCCGTCTCTAACCACCTTCTAAACACACGCCCTGACACATTCAGAATCAGATTCAGTATCTGCCTCTCTCAGACATTTCCCTCCTGACCTCAGAAAGTGGCAGGTACATTCACTCACACATCATATCCAATTCACCAGCAAGTACTATATGCTCACCTTTAAAAATATATACAGAACCCTACTTTTCACCACCTAGTTCCAGCCTCAAGCATTTCCCACTGTGACTACTAAAATAACCTAACTGGTCTCCCAGCTTCCTCCTCTGCCCCTGTCAATCTGTTCTCTGTTTTCCAGAGCTACCCTATAATAATCCACGTGAGATGTCACTTCTCTGCTCAAAACTCTCTACTGGAGCTGTTCTCAAAATTTTGGGTCTCAGGTCCCTATGCTTAAAATATTACCACAAGGAGTCTAGAGAGCTAATGTCTATGAGATTTATATCTATTAATACCTATTATATTAGAAAACAAAAGTGAAGTACTTAAATTAATTTTGATTCACTCTAAAAAACAGCAAACTCTATTACATGTTAACAGAAAACATTTTATAGAAAATAGTCTATTTTCCAACAAAATAGTGAGGAGAGGCATTGTTTTATACTTCTGCAAATGGTTTAAATGTCTTTCTTAACGGAGACAGTAGGATTCTCCTAGCTTCTTCTCAGTTCAACCGGCTGCAGTATCACGCAGCCTCTGAACACTCCAATGTACATTCAAGCAAGGAGGACAAGTGAAAAAGTCAGGTAACATTATTGTAAATAATCAGACCTCAAAGACGTCCTAGGCCAGACCAGGTCTATAGGAGCCCTGCTGGGATTTCCCGGTTCAATCACCGTGCCGCCCCACCTCAACCTTTCCGCCCTCCTCTCCTGACCAAGCCACCCCTGGACTCACAGCCACAACCGCGCCCACACAAGGAGACGCTGGTTCTGGCCTCGGTTCTGTGCGGACTCTTCTCTCCCCTTAGAACACCATTCTCCCCAGACAGCACTACAGCTCACGCCATTACCTCCTTCAAATCTCTGCTCCAATGTTAATTTCTCAGTGAGGCTCACCCCAATCTCTCTATTTAAAACTTCAGTTTGCCAATACACCCAGAACACTCTGATTCACTTTATCCTGTTCAATGTATCCCTGTAACTCATACTGTCTAATATACCTTAAAAGTATATACTGCCTACTGCCTGTCTCCTACAAAAGAAATGTAAGCCCTGGGAGGGCAGATAGCTTTATTTTTGCCATTTGCTGTATTCCCAACATCTAAATCTTTGGAAAAAACAGAGACTGAGCAAACCTCATTAGGGCTCTTGGCATACAAAGCTACAAAACATTCCTGAAACTTCACTAAAGCACCAATAGGTTATATGCTGACAGCTTATTCCTCTTTCTAAAGTAACAGGAACGTATTCACCTTCTCTAATGAGCTCTCTCTATTCTGAATTTGTGAGAATCTAGCATTAGCTTGGGCATCCCAGGTGGCTCAGTAGTAAAGAATCTCCCTGCCAAGCAGGAGAAGCAGATTCAATCCTTGGATCAGAGGAATTCACTGGAGAAGGGAATGGTTACCCAGTCCAGTATTCTTGCTGGAGAATACCATGGACAGAGGAGCCTGGTGGGCTACAGTCCATGGGGTCACAAAGAGTTGGACACGACTTAGCGACTAAACCACCACTAACAGCAGCACTTGCTTAATAACACATTTATTACACCAATGTTAAATTACTCTACCGTATTTTTAGATCAAATGAGAGATAAAATGCACAAGAATCTAAATATGATTGGGAGCTCCTGCTTCCTCTGGGCTTCACATTCTGCTCGAGACTAGGCTCCCAAGAGTGGACATGCTGACAAAACCCCCAGGAAAACGGAGCCTACCAGAAACCAGACCAAGAAGCATCTCCTCCCTACAGGAGAGAGTTTAAAATGAACTCTCCTCTGTAAACAAATTAGCCAGCTGCTACTCGGTGTCTATTTCCCGTTATCCAGACCTTCTCCAGGACTGCCTGCAATGCCACAGCACAAAGGCACTGGGGACGAGACCGAGTTCCCTCATGGTGGGAGGAGAGGAGAGTCATGAGATCAGATCCTTTCTGAAGGATGCATCTCCCTACAAAGTCTGCCCTGCCGGACAGCACCTTATGACTCCAGTCTGGGTAGGGGGACTTCCTTACACATACACACTATTCTAATCTCCACTTCATAGTTCAGAGACTGGGATTTGAGGATTAAATACTTTCACCAAACATCACATAACTTGAAAGTTAAAGTCAGTATTCAAACTCAGGTCTGTCTCACACCTTACTGCTCTACACCCCAAAATTAAATCTGGGTGCTACTAGAACAAATGGTCTAGAATAATGGGAAAAGCAGTGATGGCAGACAGTAGGAACCAGACAGAAAAGGGAAAAAACAAGATGGTGAAGAGGGTACAAATCAGAGATATGGAGGGAAACAGAGAAATACAGATGCAATAATCACTAAGGACAGGAAGAACGGTACAGTCCAAATGAAAGTCAAAGGAAGAGATTCTCGTGTAAGCTCTGCCAGGAACTGGCTGCATACCCTCCAACAAATCGTGCAAGCTTTCCATGGCCTACAATGACTTTCATCTCTAAGGACATCTAAGATAAAGACATCTAGACCTAAGCTTCTGAGTTAGGAAAAGTTATTTCACTTATGTAAACATTTGTAGAATATCTGACACATAAAAGATGCTCAAGAATCTTACAGCTCATCATTCTATGGTAAAGGCACCATGCCGGGGACACACTGTAAGCAACACGGTCTGGGCAACCCAGCAGTAAGAACTGGTTTCTACATAAACAGATTATAGAGTGCTAGAACTGATTGATGGATACAGCTGAGTGTCCTGGGATATAATACCTGGGCCTGAACAATAGACAAAGCACTTTTTGGAGAGTAAGCCAGAGTTCTATGGTTGCAATTGGTTCTATAGTCAGAAAGACTGAAGGCAAAAGAAGAGGGCAGGAGATGATGAGATGGTTGGAGAGCATCACCAACCCAAAGGACATAAACTTGAACAAGCTCTGGGAGACGGCAGAGGACAGGGAAGCCGGGCGTGCTGCAGTTCATGGGGTCGCAGAGAGTCCGATACAACTGAGCGACTGAACAGGTGGGAAAAGACCAAGCAAGGGGAAACTGGATTCTAGACACATAAACTCTCACCTTAATCATTATGAAGGAAAGGAGAATAAAAGTGAGAAAGCATGAACATGTGTATCACTATTGCCATACATAATTATGTTGATGGATGTGATACATGAAAAAAGCTTAAAATATATTCTTCTGTCCCACTTAAGGATTTTCCCCCCCAAATCTTAGTTTTCTGACTTATTTTTAGTAACATCTATGATTATTCAGGCAAGTGGTCCTGGTTTTCTTGCTTAGGTACTTCATTTACTCAAAAACTTCTCAAATACAGAGGTTGTTTATTTTAGAGTTATTTATTATAGAGTAGCCATGCTAAGGTTTGAAGATATGCAAGTTACCATTCAAATTCGGTATTTGTTCCTTGAAAACTATACGTATTTTTCCCCATGCAAAGTTCATAATGATCAGAATTTCTAAGAACAAAGCTCTGTCTACCAAAGCCTGCCTTGATAGAGACAAGTGGAAAATTACTTATATAAACCAAAATCAAAAAAACCTTATTTCTAATTATACTGTACCACACTTAGCACACTGAAAAATAAGTGAAATTCCATCATTAAAGAGGAAAACCCTACCTAATAGTAGTTTGAAGCCAAATCCCTTTGAAGATTAATAATTTCATTGACAAGAAAAGGGTAAGATGTACACTAAAACCCCTCAATATACCTTTTTTAAAGCACCTGATGCAAAGAGTCAATTCACTGGAAAAGACCCTGATGCTGGAAAAGATGAAAGCAAAAGGAGAAGGGGCAGCAGAGGATGAGCTGGTTGATAGCATCACCGACTCAATGGACATGAATCTGCGCAAACTCCAGGAGACAGTGAAGGACAGGGAAGCCTGGGGTGCTCAGTCCACGGCGTTGCAAAGAGTCGGACACAACTTAGCAACTAAACGACAACAAGCTGGAAAAGGCCGTATGTTCCTAACCCAGGGATCAAACCTGGGTCTCCCGCCTTGCGAGCAGATTCTTTACCAGCTGAGCCATAAGGGAAGCCCAACAATACTGGAGTGGGTAGCCTATCCCTTCTCCAGCAGATCTTCCCAACACAGGAACTGATTCGGGGTCTTCTGCGTTGCAGACAGATTTGTTACCAACTGCGCTATGAGGGAAACCCATACAAGTTCTCAACACCTGGTCAATTCACAGGTGCCTGGGGACACTGGAAGGAACCTTCAGTAAGACACCAGAGTATCAAGACNGCAGATCTTCCCAACACAGGAACTGATTCGGGGTCTTCTGCGTTGCAGACAGATTTGTTACCAACTGCGCTATGAGGGAAACCCATACAAGTTCTCAACACCTGGTCAATTCACAGGTGCCTGGGGACACTGGAAGGAACCTTCAGTAAGACACCAGAGTATCAAGACTTAAAAAGTAAACCCACTTTCAAAAGGTCAGTATTAAATGGAACGAGTTTTGAAAGAAACTTAATATATTTCCTGCATTCTGAACATGCTGTACAGTGTTCTTTTCTCATGAAAAGAATGACACTTTCAAGCCAAGCAAGCTATTTACACAGTCAACACACCACTACATTCCTTAGAGCTGTAGCTCAAACTACCGCACAATTGCACTCATCTCACATGCTAGTAAAGGAATGCTCAAAATTCTCCAAGCCAGGCTTCAGCAATATGTGAACTGTGAACTTCCAGATGCTCAAGCTGGTTTTAGAAAAGGCA
>SJYA01003683.1:10897-65225 GCA_006410615.1 Neotragus moschatus | reverse complement strand
CTACCCTTAAGTCTATCCGAAGGGTTTTTTTCAGCTAATGGTAAACTATCTAAAGGCAGATGTACATATGTTTCAAAGACATCACCCTGGCCAAATCTGAGAAAAGGAAGGTGAAAAGACGACATGGGCCCTGGAATGAGTAAGGGAGAGCTGGGAGAGGCAGCACTCCCCCAGCAAAGGCCTCTGCCACAAAGACTAGTCCCCAGAACGCACCATGGTAGTCACAAAGGGCTCCTGTTGCAGTAACACACAGGGTCTCAAACAGGTGTCTACAGGACAACACAGCTAGGGAGAGTTAGGGAGATCTGCAAACCATGAAACCAATCGTGAGAAAGAACACCCACCTGGCCCTTAGCAAAGTTATTCTTCTTTAAGTGAGCGCTAGGTCCACACTTTCTCCAAATGCAGGGTTCTCTAAAAAGAACCCAGAACGGAGTACCAGAAGCCAGTGCCGGTGATGGTTCCTAGACAACTATTTCACCTCGTATTGCCAATGAGACATACAAAACACTCTGTCAAGCCTTGCACGTTTGGGGACTTTATTCAAATGCACACTGAAAATCCCTATGATCACACAAGGTGGACTGGTACATGATAGACACCAGTACATGTGGACCACTGGCTCAAATCCTGACATATTTCTCCACTAGTTGACAAAAGCTGTGCCTTAACCAACTTCTTTGCCTCCAAGTGACGCACTCTTTTTGCCCCAGTGTCTCCCCTGCGCTTTTCCGTGGCCCCAGCAGCTGAGTGTTACTGGCCAGCACACAGAAGTGATCTCTGTCTTGAGGATCCTGCTGCAGCACTGTGACCCTTGCCCACTCTCCCCGGCTGGTGACCATCCCACCCTGGCTGTGGTCAAACAGTCTGAAGACCACTTTTGCATCCTACCGTTAACAATGATCAACACATCCCTCATTTATCAAAGGAGCTTAACCAAGGTGGAGAATGTTCCTGACTTGCACCCAGGGGACCAGGGAAAGTAAATAGAAACCTTGTCTCTCTCGCTGACTCACCTCTGTGAATCCAAGGAGGCATCACCCCTGGCCCCCAGCCCACTTCCCTGGCCCTGCAAATAATAACAGCCTGGTTGGTTGCTACTCTCTGTCCGCCAATTTCTTTCTGCCTTGTCATACCTTAATGCACACCTCCTTCTAATCATTCTGGAGCAGCCGAGGAGAGGTCTTGCAGTCCAGTGGTTCCTGATGCTACCTGTGCTGCAGCTGACCCTACTTCTCACCCTGCAAGACTCCCATCAGATGGACCAGCAAAGCTTCCCCAAGAGTCAGACCAGAGAGATGTGACAAACTAGAGAAGCCAGTGCACCCTTGTAGGTTACAGGTGATCTAACACTTTCATCTAAAGAAGAAAAAAAAAAAAAAAGTAGAATGGCAATCACCATAAAATAAAGAGCATCAGTTAGTGAACACCTTCCAAGTTAAGCCTTGTGCATACACCCTCTTGTCTAATCCTCACAGGTTCCTGGCCCTGTAGGTAGCTGTCCATTTTAGAGGTGAGTTAATGAAGGTCCACCGGAGAAGGCAATGGCAGCCCACTCCAGTACTGTTGCTTAGAAAATCCCATGGATGGAGGAGCCCGGTAGGCTGCAGTTCATGGGGTCACTAAGAGCCGGACACGACTAAGTGACTTCACTTTCACTTTCATGCATTGGAGAAGGAAATGGCAACCCACTCCAGTGTTCTTGCCTGGAGAATCCCAGGGACAGGGGAGCCTGGTGGGCTGCCGTCTATGGGGTCGCACAGAGTCGGACACAACTGAAGCGACTTAGCAGCAGCAGCAACAATGAAGGTCCACAGCAGGTAAGAAATATGCTGAAGCAATCAATACTGAATGGCTAACGTAAGACCCAAACCCAGGCCTGACTAACTCCTAAATCCAGCCAGGCTCTTCCCTCTGGGTGGCGCTGTGCTCTGTGACACTATCCATAGGCGACTGGCACTCAGTGGTCTCCAGCCAGAAGACTGCAAGAAAGCCAGGGTCTGTGCCTTTCTCCAGCAGGAGGGAGGGCATCCCAGGTAGACAGAGTGCACGCAGGCTTCGGGACCATACAGGCTGGGACTCCTGTCCAGGTGGTCAGCTCTCTCTACCTGTGCCGCTTGGGAAATGCTACTCTGGTCCCAGTTTCCCCATCTGAAAAATGGAGAGGACACCGAAATCTTGGAACCACTGCAGTTACTGAGAAAATGTTCATCAGAGTCCTGACATTGCTCCTTATGCAGAGCTAGTGTTCAATGAATATTCATTCTCCCCCTGTCTCCAGAACCCCCTTCTATCTGCAGAGGCAACAGAACTATTTCATGCACCCTGTCAGGGCTTGAAGAGCCAGGAGGAAGAGTGGAGCATGGGTCCAGGCAGAGGACAGGTGACCTCTGGCTTTAGCTGTCCACTGCGGGCAAGCTGATTGTGCATTCCTTCCACCCCAGGAACCATGAAGCTAAGCTGAGCTAAGTCGCTTCAGTCGTGTCTGACTCTGTGCAACCCCAGAGACGGCAGCCCACCAGGCTCCCCCGTCCCTGGGATTCTCCCGGCAAGAACACTGGAGTGGGTTCAATGCACAAAAGTGAAAAGTGAAAGTGAAGTCGCTCAGTCATGTCCGACTCTTAGCAACCCCATGGATTGCAGCCTACCAGGCTCCCCCATCCATGGGATTTTCCAGGCAAGAATACTGGAGTGGGAACCATGAAGGCACCGTTAATTTGTAGGTGAGATAAGGACCCCCCGACACACCGGTTCTGGAACACTCTGATAAACTGCTGCTATGCTACCTTCCTGGGCTAAAATTACATTTTTCATGAAAATAGAACTAAAAATAAAACAATAATAATGCAGAAAGAACTAGGAAAAGCCATTCCCGTCTCCCAGGATAGCTGTGACAGCAGGAAGCCTTCAAAAAGTGAGCTACATAAAAGTCTGAATAACATTGGAAGATTCTGTTAGGGCTTTGGGTCATTAGACTTTTCTTAACAGAGCTAAAATGCTGCATTTGGAAGGCTAGGTTCCAGTATAGGTTACAGCATGTAATGTCCTGTTTCCTTAAGGAAGTCACTTAACCTCTCTGAGACGTGGGTTCCTGATTAGTAATTGGTTCTAGGAATTTATGTCTAATTCTCAAGCAAGAGTACTGGAGTGGATTGCCATTTCCTTCTCCAGGGGAATCTTCCCTACCCAGGGATTGAACCTGGGTCTCCTGCATTGTAGGCGTCTACGCTTTACCGTCTGAGCCAGCAGGGAAGTCCTGTCTCTCAACCCAAAGGCTGGGGTCAAAGAAATACCTGGTCTGCCTGACCACATGGGATCCTTCTTCCCAGTGTCTTCCCATTCTGGCTTCTAAAATTTTAAAGCATCTTTTAAAGCTGATTCTCAATACTAAGGGCAAGCCCTAAAGCATAGATTTCCTTTGTTCTCCCTCAAGTTTTCAGAATTCATAAAGCGTAAGAGAGATCAAAGAATAAAGACAGTTCCTTTATTTCTGCAATAATTTCACAGAGTATCAAGAAACAGGGAAAACACGATGATAACGTTCTCTGCCAGAGAGGTAGACAGAACTATAGATATAACTACAAAAAGCAAACAGTACGTTCAAGCTGGAAGTATTCACGAGGACACCCACGTGGCTGCTTTAAATGTGACTCTAGCTGTTAGATGTTCGGTACGTAAACAAAAGGAAAGAATCATCATAAAGCTTAGAGTGATCGCCCACCGATACTAAAAGGAAGAGGGTGCACAGTATAACAACTCAAGCACACATCAAAAGCACAAGCACATTTTCCCATCATAGTAAGTCTCCAGACCAGGTTTAGCAGTCCTTACCTAATTTACCCTATAACTAAGCCACACACTGTGTACGTGTGTGTATGTGTGGCGTGTGTCACAGCCAGCAAGATGATATAGCAGAAACACTAGGATTCGATTCAGTCGGTCTGGATTTAAATCCCAATTCTACCACTGCTTATTCAACCCTGGCAAAGTCTCAGGACTTTCCTTTGTAACACAGGGAAAACAGCAACATGAACCCTGCTTATCTCCAACACTGCAAGTCAAGATAATAAAAGTAAACCATGTGGCCTGTTAGAAGGAGCACTGGTCTTGCAATCACAGGGCCAGGGTTAAAGTCTTAGTTTGGACATTTGCTATTTGACCTGGGGCAAATTCCTGGTAATCCTAGGTTTCCTCTTCTTGTAAAGTAGGGCTCTATCTTTTGCCTTAGGGCACCCTGATGGGGATCAAATAAGATGACACCTGATATGACATCTGGGAAGTTGTATACCACAACACAAATGCTACCATGATGGACCAATAGAGGCTCATGCAAACGTATGCTTTTATTTGCTTACACACCTGACAATGTTGAGCGTTAAACCAAAATCTGATGATGGTTATAGAACCACCACTTTCCCTTCATCCCCTTCTTCAGGACAAGCTTAGTGAACAGCTCTCCACATCAAAAATTCACAGCCTGGGTTTCAGCAGGACTGGCATGCGGGGAAAATAAACAGAAGGAAGAAACGTGCCTGCCACTACTGTCAAATGGTCCATCCTTACAATCATCCTATCTTCAAGGAAGGAAGGCCTGAGGAGGCAAAACGGGAATGGGAAGAATCCCCTGCCTATTCAAGTTGTTTCCTAGTGACAAGCTCCATCTACGAGGGATTCTGTCACGGCCGAGACTTCCAGCACTTACACCAGAGGAACTCTGCCACCAGTTCCATTGGCAGCTTGAGGAACGAGGTGTCTATTTAATAGAAAGAAAAAATAAAGAGAAGACTCTGGAACTTGGTTAATCTTGTAGCACATGATTAGCCTTTTTTTTTTTTTTTTAAAGTTGAGTTGATGTTTTTGAACTATGGTGTTGGAGAAGACTCTTGAGAGCCTTTTGGACTGCAAGGAGATCCAACCACTCCATCCTAAAGGAAATCAGTCCTGAATATTCATTGGAAGGACTGTTGCTGAAGCTGAAACTCCAACATTTTGGCCACCTGATGTGAAGAACTCACTCAATGGAAAAGACCCTGATGTGGGGAAAGAGTGAAGGCAGGAGGAGAAGGGGACAACAGAGGACGAGATGGTTAGATGGCATCACTGACTCAATGGACGTGAGCGTGAGCAAGCTTCAGAAGTTGGTGATGTACAGGGAAGCCTGGCATGCTGCAGTCCGTGGTGTCACCTAAAGAGTTGGACGCGACTGAGCAACTGAACTGAACTGAAATTGAAAATACCCAGCTCATAGGTAGAGCTGATAGTTGATAAAAACAGTAATTAGTGACTAATGATCATTATTTCTAAAAGAAGAGCTCTTTGAGGTCAGAAGGGGCTTTGTTCTCTGTTTTGATTAACTGATTTATTCTATGCTAGGCAGCAGAAGTGCCTAGCATCTAGCTCAATAAGTATTTATTCAGTGAACAAATGGAAGGACAGATAGGTGGACAGATGGATGAAAAGGTCCTTCCTGTGGGTCCAGGAAGAGCCATAACGAAACTACTGTTCCTATTTCTAAATACCTACAAAAAGACTGTGTGTGTGTGAAGTCGCTCAGTCGTGTCCGACTCTTTGCGACCCCATGGACTGTAGCCCACCAGGCTCCTCTGTCCATGGGATTCGCCAGGCAAGAATACTAGAGTGGGTTGCCATTTCCTTCTCCAGGGGATATTCCCAACCCAGGGATCGAACCGGGGTCAAAATCCAATTTATATGCTATTTTCTCACCAACTTAGAATAACAAGAAAGACCTGTCTGAATTAGTGACAGCTCTCTAAGAGAGTATGTTATTGAAAAATAGGATGATTTATTTCTAATTCTTCCCATTGGGCCCATAATATACTTGGTAGATCTCATCTATTTTAATAAATCTATAAGAAAGGCTTATAATTATATTACATTATGTAAATGACTTTAACAAGACATAATCATATATTTGTATTGAGTACTTATATACTACAAAAATACTAGAAAGTACTAGTTCGCTTGCATGAAATTGGAACATCCCCTTGAAGTCTTTTTATACTATTAATTTATTTAGCAAGTTTACTTATCGGTCGGTAAATATTTTTACCACTGAAGACAAAGGTAAATTGGACTTTACTGGGACAGAAGATCAAAACTTTGCCCACAGCAGAATTTGAAGTAATGTTGTTTCTTTTTGCAATTTGGTTTTCACTTACTTTCTAGGTCTTAGTCTGGAACAAAACTCAACAGGCTGTTAAAACTGCATTTCTCTCCTTACAGGCATCTGGGACTGCCAATCAGCTGCAGTCCATCTTTGGACAGCTCTCTCTCTAAAAAGCAGCTATAATTAGCCCCATAGTTCTTCTCTTAAACCATCAAAAGTAAAAAGATTTATTTTAAATGTCCAATTAGTTTTTCAACTTGTTGATTACCTTTCCAGTTTTCATTCCCCGTATTTTATATGTACAATACATAGATGTGTGTGCATAAATACATATATCCATACACATGTGTGTAAGCAAACACACACACACACTTTATTTTCTATTACCTGAGCCGAACAGAAAAGAATACAACCGGTTTTCTTTTCCTTTACAATTTACTGCAAGGAAAAGGTTTAAATTTAGGAATGCCAGACTCACACATAGTAGGTGCTCTATAAATATCTGTACAGTTATAAATTAAGAATAAGTATAAATAACACAGAAACTCGAAGAATTTAGCGTGCTCTGCCTAGGGAAGAAAAGTTGATGGAAAAAATAATAATAATGGTCTTCAAATACTTGAGCAGTCACTTTGCAGAAGAGCAATGGATTTGTTCTACGCTATGTCCAAGGGGAGGCCTCAGATAGATGGGAGAAAAGTTTCGCTAAGGCAGATTCAGTTCCTCAAGAGAAAAAACAGCCTGTTTCATGTATATAACAGCCTTTTTGTTAAATAATAATTACCTTGAAGGGTCCTTTAAGGTAGAAAAATGCTGTGATCTTACTACCAATGTCTAGAAGTATTTATACAATGTTCAGATGACATTAGCCAGTTCTATTGTTGTAGTGGTAGGAGTTTAATACTAAATCCCTTTTGAATCTATAATTCTAAAATTGTATTGCTATGAACTTTCCCCTTAGCACTGCTTTTACAGTGTCCCACAGGTTTGGGGTTGTGTGTTTTCATTTTCATTCGTTTCTATGCATATTTTGATTTCTTTTTTGATTTCCTCTGTGATTTTTTGGTTATTCAGCAGCATATTGCTCAGCCTCCATACGTTGTAATGTCCTCTCAGATACTCCTGAAACAAGCTCAAGGGCTTTGCTTCTTTTTTTTTTTTAAAGGCAAATAGATATGATAAACATTTGCTTTATGATCTTCTAAAATATAATGCTTTAGTAACTGACTTCTAGTTCTTTATGAAAGACCTACTGGGCCCATCTTCCTGGAAATAGGCTTTCTTTCTACTTTTATTAAGCCATCAAGGTCCACCCAACCCACAGTATAGGGGCCAGTTCCAGCTGCAGTAGAGTAATGCAGCGGCTCCATTCTGTGGGTTCATTCTCACTAAGCAGGAAGAAACCGCTAATTGATTGCACATGGTCACTGATATTTCCAATGACACCTCCCTGGTCCAGCTAAGACCAGATCACTGGATTTAAAAAGCAGGCGTTTGGAATGAGAAGACATTATTTGTGAATTTTACCCCATAACTTGCTTTCTCTGTCAAATTTCCCATCTTTAAAATAAGGCCGAATCCGTGTTTGTCCTGAGAACCTCCTTCAAGGGGCTGTTACAAAGATCAAACGAGAGCACAAATATTAATAGGAACCTACAGTGTTCTTCACAGGTTAGGGCCTGTTTCTGGGTAAATTTTGTTAAATAACTATAAAGCATTAAAAATTCTATCTTCTAATTACTTACAATTAAATGAATATAACTTTGGCTTTTTCTTAAAAAACATTAGGTCTCAGATCTAGTAATTTGGGAATTTTTAATTGTGCTTGACAATCTGATGATCTCATCTTTTTATAAATAAAAAGACCAAAAGAGAGCTGTCAGCTTGCAGTAAAAGCCCAGACGATTACACATACTATGTACACCACCAATTTTCAATGGAGCCTGTGTCATGGCTCTGATTATGTTATAGTTACGTGTCTCCTCCTGAGGTCCCTAACTCCTGACAGCACACCATGCCAACTACCTCTGCAGTGTTCACAGCAGCAGACTGTCTTCTTCACTGTCTCATGAACCTCTTTTTCTTTTTTAAACCTCTTTCAAAGTGCACACCAAGTTTGGCCAGGGTTTCCCAGTCCTCCTCCATCTCCTCACCATCATCTCCTGCCTAGTGATCATTCGTCAACTGAATAAAAAGCTGAGCCTTGTAAACAAATTATTTGATGAGGTTAATTAAGAGTGTGGAAACCCATGTAACCTTTAGGGGGAGGATGAAGAGTAGGAGGAAAAGCTACCAGTGTTTATATATATATATATATATATATATATATACACACACATGTATATTTTTGCTGGCAAGTCTATTTCTCAAAACATCAGTCTCAATACTAGAAGATATAGGAAGAATTTGATCTAGTTCTTAACTCCTCCTGCCTAGGTGAGGGCAGTTTCCTCACCCTGTACAAGATTTTTCTGCCACCTCAGATAAATCTAAATTAAAATGAACTTAGAGCTGCCCCCTGGAGTCTGGAATACAGCATGCCCTAATTAACAAATGACTTTAGTGGAAAAAGCAGTTGCCCATAAAACTACCCTGCAGATGGTGGGCAAGAGAGGGGCTTCTGGTGATGGTGTCCTTAAATTTGGTCTTAGCACCACACACACACATACACACACACACACACACACACACACACACACACACACACACGAGATAAGGAGAAACTGGTACACACACACACACACACACACACACACACGAGATAAGGAGAAACTGGTATGGGTCCCCAAGCCTCGTGCTTCAATCTTAGGTGAGAAACTTTCTGACAACAAAATGTATCACAGGCATGCATCTTCTTTAATAAAGAGTCCTTTTACAGGAATAATTATGAGTGTATGTGTTAGCTAATGAAAACCAACAGATCACAAACATAGCTCAAAGGACCACAGGGATGGGGGCTGTTTCAGCCTCAACAGAGTGCAGCAGATGAGGAGCTGGGTTCCTGAGATTTTTCACCTAAGACCATGGCCTCCAGTTCATGTTCTCAACCTGTCATGTGAAGAAGGCCAATAGCTTTGCTCATCAAAAATGCAATTTCCCACACACGGAGGGCAATAGCACAAAACTATTTTCTTTCATTGCCAAATGAATTGTGTTTGGTCATCTGAAAGCATCATAAATTGCAGACACACAGACCCATGAAGGATCATGCCTTTTATGCAGGCTGTGATACAGACAGAAAACTGGATACGAAGGAGCTGGACGTTGCCAGTATACAGGGAAAGGATGCAGGTCCTAGGAGCGAAGTTCATGGTCTGATTTTCACGATTGCTCTTTTGTTTTCTTTGGCCTTACTGTGAAGCTTGTGGGTTCGTAAGTTCCCCAAACGGGGATTGAACCTGGGCGCCGGCAGTCAAAGCGCCAAGTCCCAACCACTGGACTGCCAGGGAAGCCCCCAAATTTGGCTTTTGACCACTCTACGTGTTCCACCAAATGATTTCCTTGTCCTACATACGCAGATGAATCCATGGGCAGTGAACAATCCCCTTTCACTTACACTTTGTTAGGAATTTGCAATGATTCTCCATTAACAACCATGTCAATCTTACAATCCTGCCTTGAAGGCAAGGCATGATGTTGAACTGGAAAAGAACGTGGCTTTAGACAGACCTGGACATGTACACTATCAAATATACTTTCTATAAAATGAGGCCAATAATACTAAATCTATAGGGTTGTTGGAAATTTAAATGACAAAATACATACACGAATGACCTGCTTAAAACTTTGTTTGCCTCATCTCCATAATCTGACTCTACTCATCCTATCTTAGTCCATCTAGCCTGCTATCACAGAAACACCACAGACTGGGAGCCAACAGTCTATAAACAAGAGAAATTCCTCACAGTTCTGCAGGCTATGGAAGTTCAAGGTTAGGGTGCTGGCAGATTTGGCGTCTGGTGAGGGTGCACTTCTTGGTTCACAGTTGACCTTTTTTCTGTATCCTCCTGTGGTAGGAGGGGTGAGGGAGCCCTCTGGGCCCCTTTTTAAAAGAGTACTAAACCTACAGTATTGTAAAGCAAAACAAACTAAAAAAAATAAAAATTAATTTAAAAAAATAAATAAATAAATTTAAAAAAAAAAAAAAAAAAAGAGTACTAAACCCATTCCTGAGTGCTCTGCCCTCATGACCTAGTATTCTCCCAAATGCGCCACCTCCAAGTACCACCACAATGGGGATTAGGTTCAACGTTTGAATTTGATGGGGGAGACACAAGCGTTCAGTCTACAGTAGGACCTTCTTCTGCCACTACTCTTCACCCAAATCCTACACACAAGAGGCAGCCCAGTTTCCTCCCCGTCACCTCCCCCCCAGGCCACTCCCAGCTCCAGCCAGTTTCCTTCGCACTGGCTCATCCCCCTTATCACTCACCGTTCCTCCCTCCTGCTACCTGACCCCACCTCCACCCCTCCTCCATGAATCCAACTGTAGTTTCCATGAACCCCAAGCCCCTGATTTTCTCTCTGAAACATCACTGTACTTTCAATCCGTGACACCCAATAAACAACTTCATTGAACATTATCATCTGCAGTTCATGCTCCCAAAAAGCAGGTATCAGTTCTTATACACTTTTTATGGACCCCATAGCACCTTAAACTGTGAGTAAAGAATGCAAATATATGCACTTTATAAACGGTAAAGCAGTATATATGTGGAATATATTCTCACTTGCCATAAACCACGGAGGTTTGACTTATTATTCATGTTAAGATCTTAACAGTACCTACCAGTTGAGCAGGACTTCCCTGGTGGCTCAGCTGGTAAAGAATCCTCCCTCAATGTGGGAGATCTGGGTTTGTTCCCTGGGTTGGGAAGATCCCCTGGAAAAGGGAACAGCCACCTACTCCAGCATTCTGGCCTGGAGCATTCCATGGACTGTACAGCCCATGGAGTTGCAAAGAGCTGGACACGACTGAGGGACTTTCACTTTCACCAGTTGAACAAGGGATAGAAATGAGGCCAAGAATCTGAACTGAAGTGTCCAAATGGGTGTGACAGTCATCAAATGAGCCTGACATGACAATCTTATGTAAGGAAAGGGAAAAAAGAAACATCCAAGTAGTCACTCTCATGGGTAGGGCAGACTCTGTGGGGCAGCACATCCACTTAAAGGCAAAACTCAGCCCCTGGCTTAAGGTCAAGGTTTAAGCTTTACCAAAGAAAAAAAACTCTAGGCAGCTAGGGAGTGAATCAGGCAGGGTTCTTTGAAGAAAATAATGCTAACATGTATTACTCGCGACAGTTAAAAACTTCAATATCACTTAGCTAGCAAGTTGAAGGACAGGCTTTGAATCTACTTCAGAGGCTGTCCTCTTAAATACTTCATTCTAATCCATTTCAAGACTTGGTGTCTGAACCAAAAACGTGCTAGACCATAAATCTGGCACCATGGCAGCCAAGGTACAGGGCTTGAAACTTCGTGTCCTTAGAACCACCTTACTTCACCTGGCAGCTCTAGTTTCCACATTCATACACAACCCTGCCTCTGTGCCTTGCCTTCTTGGTTTGACACATTGCCCTACTTGGACACGATCTAAATTTCTTATCCTACTTTACACTTATTCTCTGCTGGTCTAGGGCCAGTAGTATCCTACTTCTACTACAAAACTCCAGGAATGCAAGGGTTCTGCTTATCAGGGATCTGAAAACTGAATGGATCGCAAGGGGAAGCCCAGGCAATAAGCTGGACAAACACAGCACAGATATAAAAGCAGAGAGGAGATAATGAGGTTAAATGATAATATGAGGACTCACCCTAAGGATGGGACTAATGCCTTTAAAGAAGAGGAACAGACATCACAGCATCTTTTCTCTGCCTTGTGAGGCTACAACGAGAAGGTAGCCATCCCCAAGCCAGGAAGAGGGCCCTCATGGAGAACTAAACCTGCTGGCATCCTGACCTCAGGCCCCAGCCTCCTGCACTGTGCTGTGAGCAATAAATGTCTGTTGCTTAGGCCACTCAGGCTATGGATTGTGTTATGGCAGCCAAAGCTGACTAATACGTCTAGTCTGAAGGAATACAGAAATCTTACATCCAATCCCCACCAGGATCTGCCTGGGAAGTTTTCACCCAAGCAAGTTCAGTGGAATAGAACAGGAGATGACAGCACTTAGTCCTTGGCATCAGATGGGGGTCCTGGAATTCATTCATGATGAGATGAACAATATCAAGGGGAAAGATCTGGCACAATCAGAGAGGACGTTAAAAGAAAAGCCAGTAAAGTACATGGACCCCTCATAATGACTGGCAAGCTGATACATGGTACACATCAGGAGAGTCCCCTCATTGACAAGGAAAGTCCCCATCCACTTGCCAGGCCTGGTTTGGGCTGGCTCAGTCTGAACAGTGCTGGGCCCTGGGGTGGTGGCTGCATCATGCAGAGACTACTGTTTTCACCAAGAAGGCACCAGGACAGCAGAGAACAAGGACTATGATTACTAACAATACCTCTTAAGTGAATGGTAAAAGAAAGAAATTTCCTATTTTCTTTAACGCTAAGGACTAGATGCCAGAGGTAGGGAAAAAGACCCAGAAGGGAACGCTTATCTCTGTCCCACTTCTATAGATGAAATGGTTTTACAATTTTTCTCCACTAAAACTCCTAGGGGAACCTGAGATGGAAAACAATTAAAAATTTAAAATTTTTAAAAAAAAAAGAAAGAAAAAATAAATAAATAAATAAATAAAACTCCTAGGGCAGAGATCTGTTGACATCACCTATCAGTCCAGGACCAAGAATTACAACTTAGATGTTCTTCTGGCTCTGCCACCTACCAGCTATGTGACTTTAAACAAGCCACACCAGGTCTCGAAACCTCAGGATCCTCATCTTAAAAAAAACAGTGAATTGTATTTTCTTGGCCAATCTCCTAGGGTTGCTTTTAATAAGAATGTGGATGTGCAAACATTTAGTCTTTGAAGCACCATGTCAAAGAAAGGGTTTACTTGGATGAACACCATGAAATCAAAACATCATTTCATCAAGTTTCAAGACCCTTTCAGATGTGTAAGCCTGTACTCTCTTCCTCTGACCAACCACCCAGTATCACTTTTGGCCTCTGTTAGCCCAGAACCAGTGGCCTCTGGGATCAGATGGATTCTGACCTACTAAGTATTTCTTCATTTTTCTCCAGTTTGGTAAAATTAATGATTTTGCTCCCTGAAGCTGTGGCACACGGGGTGGTTTCTAAATTTTGGCAGCATCTGAAAAAATTTCTGCCTATTTAGTTGGCATCAAATTCTTAATGGTACTTAGTGGTTCAGAATTAATTCCTCCATCACAGATTTATCCAGGACATTCCATGCCTATTTATAATTTTCTCAGAACTCCTTGATTCACAGCATCACTCCAAATCCCTAGGCTGCCTCTCTTAACTCAAAAATGGGTTTCAGTGGCAATTATCAAAAAGCAGCATCCCAACTTAGCAAAGCAAGAATGACCTTGGCAGAACAAAGTCAAGAACATAGGAAGAAAGTTATTTGTGTACCTCAGCCACAGAATCAACTAGAAAGGTCTTGAAAACACAAAAAATGCTAAGGTTCTTTGCTAGACATAAGTTCAAATTTGCATTCCTCCTTGTTCAGGTATATGTCATGACCCCAAGATAACCAGACTCGATACCATGAAAGCAAATCTACTTCTAGAAATAAGCTTTAGGGACAAAACAAAGCAGTGCCATCTCATGAAATTAGGAAGTCCCAGCCTTAACAAACTTGAGAAACAGAGATGGGACTGACCAGTGACTGATGAGCAAAAGGTAAACTTGCCCATGAAAAGTCAACCGGATAGGGAAACCGTCTCATTGTTGGAAACTACACAGACCCATGTCTTGTTTTCAGATCAGCATCACTTCATCTCTGTGCCCCAGGTTCCCAATGTGTAAAACACTGATAGTTATTCAAGCCCCTCTGAACTTTCGCTATAAATTTCCCCATAACTATGTTTTTGCTGCACGGGACAAGAGATTCCTCCAAAGACCTGCTGAACCACACGTCTGTCGCTCTGCCCCCTAGCGGCTGGGTGCAGCGCCTGCTGAGATCCTAACGTGAAATCCCACCGCCTTGCCAAAACACTTCCATCCCGCTGGGAAGTTTACAATGGAAAGAAATGCTCTTTCTACTGAACTTACAATGCAAAACATAAGCAGATTCACAGGAGTTTAGTGTCTTAAGGCAACTTAAAAATGTCAGTTACTTTTTCAGAAGGAAAAAATTCCAGAGAAAGTAAGGCTGATGAGAGATATGGTGGCTCTTGGAGCTTGGACTCTGGGGTTCTGCCTGCCCCACTCTGACCCACGTGCATTTACAGTCTTAAATTATTGCAGGTGAGGAATACAGCTAATTGTCCAAGATAATCTCTTAAGTGTACAATGCTTCCCCCCCCCCACCGCCCTGCTTTTCAAATTTAATATAAAATATATTCTCTACTATGGTCATTATCACAGCATTTATCTGTCTGGTTAGCAGGCATGTATTGTACAAATTTGCTGGAGCCCAGATAGGTTTGCTGGATTTCCTCAGAAAATGACACTGAAGAACTCAGAAAGGTATTCCGGATACATCCACGCCCGCATGTGCGTGAGTGCGGTGCTTTGGCGTTGCCCCTTTCCATTGAGCATAACTGTAGCTGTAAGACAGAGGGGGAAGCAGACAGAGAGTAAAAGATGAAAATAAAGGATGACATACCCCTGCCTTTGGAGAGCCCACACATTTACCAGATGAATTTAGAACAGACAAATCACAGGTAGCCCAAAAGCCAACACAACATGACTGAGGATCCTCCCCAGATAAGAACAAAAATCAAAATCTGTATGTGCTTAAGTGTATGTACACATTTGCAAATAAGCAGATGTACACACAAGAGGCACAGGTATGTCTCCGCACATCCATGTGATCCACAGACAGAAGTTCAAAGAAATGAGGCAAATATCTTCTTATAAATACAATGGCGTGGTTATAAGAATGCCGATCGGCTGTAGCTTAAAAAAAGGGGGAGACAATCCTCTGGAAATCATGAATACGCTAAGAATCTCTAAGACTCAACCTGAATGCAGACACTTAAGCTCTCAGCTTTGCCATTAAAGCTGGGGCCTAAATTATTGATCTCTTGCCTTTATCAGCATAACAGTCACGTCCCAGTATCGAGATCTAAGTACACTGCAGTCCCTCTGCTGCAGCCACTGAAATAATTAGGAGAAATTCTCATTAAAGGAGAGTGAAAGGTTCAGACACAGAGGCAGAGCAAGGGGTCTGGGAGGGTGTTTACTGTCTTCCACAGGGTCGAAAGATCACTGGGATCAAATCCCTGAGCAGTGCCCACAGATGACAGCTTATCAAAGGGAAAAAGTACAAACAATTCACACATGCGGCGGCCCTCTCTGGTGTGTTTACATCTGCGAGAGTCTGTGTCGAGTCACAAACAGGCTGCCGAGAAAGCGCCGTGTTCATGTGTGGTGGGGAGGCTTGGGGGGACAGGGCTTGTACACTTGGTGTGTGCGTCAACAGGGGACTGAGAGCAAAGAGAAAAAGAAAAGGGGGGGAAGAAAGGAAAACAGCCCGAGTAAGAAAAATACATGAAAAATAAATAAAAAGAGACATATTAATAATGGAAAATCCACGGTGGACTCTCAATTTAATTTATTCTTTCTTTGAAAGTACAAGGGGCCCAGGGAAGAAAGGAAAGGTAAGGCATATGGGCAAGCCCGCACTTTCTGATGAGCTCCCAGTTGGCTTGGTAGAGATGCCAGGATGATATACACCAGGATTCAGACACCCACACTCACAGAAAACCTTTACTCTGACGACGAGGCTCTCTATTGACTTGAATGCAGATTTCACCAGCCTCTTACTCTCCCCCTCCACTCACACACACACACACACAATTCAGCCTGTCACACATGTTCCCAGAAATGGCCCAGACTTATGAGCACAGAGCAAAGGACAGAGAACAGCCTTTCCACGCACTGTACTGATGGAGGGAAAGGGTTACGACAGGGGAAATTAAACACGAAGCAAGTGGTAAAACAGTGAGGGAAGAGGGCGGTGAGGAACAGAACCCTCTCGCTCAGCCCTGGGTGCGGGCACACGTGTGCATGCACGCGCTCTCAAAGTTGGCCCGTACTGATCGCCAACGTTCAGCCATTTAAAGGAAGGTTCCAGCTCACCCAGCTCACCAGAATTGTTAGCGAGACCATTACCACAAACCCTGGGAACATCTGAAATTGATTATTCTGACTTCGTTCCCTTAATGAAATCCTCCAGCGACCAAAACCTAGCCTTCAACAAATTTCTACATAATGAAAAGAAAAAGCAAGAGCAACTTCACTGACTTAAATATATATATATATACATATATATGTGTGTGTATATATATATAAAGAAAAAGGACTATGTGTATTTGCAATGTATATATATTTATTCAGTGCTCCCTGTCGGTGCAGAATAATTGAGCCAGGCTGACTCTGTTCCCACCATTTTGTGAGTGGAGATATTAGCATGGACCTCACATCCCATAAGGAGCACCACATCATTAAATGTCTTGGGCTGGCGCATTGGGAAGAGAAATGCGGGATGTCACCAGCTGATAGGGAAGAAGACTTGATGTTATTTATTAGGGAACACTTACCAGAAACTGCATTTTCTCCTTTTGCATTAGATACGGCACACAAGCGAGTGGACTCGGGCAGAAAGGGAAGACTCCTTCCTCGCCCCCGCCCCCAGGCTTTGTTCACCGTCCCCTCGGTCTCCCTAGGTCCACAGGGCGCCTCACCCGACCACCTTCGGTCCCTCTCTCTGCTCGCTCCCTACTCCATTTTTCTGCCCTGCAGTCGCCTTGTCGCTCTGAAAGCCCCTTTCCCGCCCGTTGCTCTGGGTGGTGACAACAGATTCTGCTCAACCCCATCTTTCTGACCCTGAATGCTCTCAGTCAGCTGGCTATTGAGATGTCAGGATGCCTACAAGGAAAGGCCATCCCATCAGCACTTATAGGTGGATTTCCCCTAAATTCAAGAATTACCAGGAGTCACCCTGGGGGTGGGGGAGAAGGCAAGGACAGGAGAGAGCTGACATACATATTTTTTAATAAGAGTAAGTGGAAAACTGAGTTAAGGCTTCCAGAGGAAGTGCTGAAAATTTTTCCACCAGGGGATTCTCCTGAAAAGGGACTGTGTGTGGAAGCATAATTGCTAGATCCCTGCCCCCCACTCTAAGTTCCTCCCCAGCATTTCTGCTCGGCAGTCATCAAAATAATCAGGAAATTTGCTTTAAAGATGCAAGCCTAAGGCCATCAGCTCTCAAAGAGGTCCGAGGCTATTTCCCCTGGATCTCCCAGAGGGTGTGTTATGGTAAGGGAAGAAAACCAAATAAGCTTAGCAGCTCTTAAGAGCCTGGGGCCTCGGTCCTCCAGGGCAGAGTCTAGGTTCCTCTCTTGACTACCCACCACTTCCAGAGACCCTTGACTACCCACTACTTCAAGAGACCCTCCTACTCTGGAAGCAGTCAAATGGGCAAGAGGAATTCTCTCCAGCCTCAGAAAGGGTAAGCAGGTAGCCCAACCTCCATACCAACAGCAATTATAGAACTGGGAGGAGACGAAAGAGTTGCAGGGGCCAGCCCTTGAGGATCCAGGAAAAGCTCCCACGTGGCTGTATCAACCGCAAAAGCCAGGAAGTGCTGGGAGGCTATGAGCACACGTGTCCTGGGCTGAGGGTACAGCAGTGAATTCCCTACGTGTACGAGGATGTACAGTGTAAACTCAGGAAAGGACAGTAGCCCACAGCCAGAAGATGCAGTGTGTGTCTTCTAGAGAATTCAGCTTCTAAAAAGGAGGCCTGGAGTTAGCCTTCGGTCCATACTTGAGACTACTTCTCCCCAGGGAGCAGAAGAAAAAGGAAGAGAATCCGAGGGTTTCTGTGAAACAAGTCCTGCTCACCTGCGATACCCACATCTGCTAGGAGAGTCTGCCCGGCACCCCCACCATCCTCTGCATCTTTAGGGGGCACCCCTTACCCTGATCCCTTGCTCCCAACTCCCTAACGCAGCGGCCTCTCCCCCACCTAAAGAAAGTGGCCGAGTGTAATTATGCAGAAAGCACCACTGGAGCTATATCAATAAGACAGACGTCTGTTGTATCATTCTCTCTCAGTAAGGCATTTCTTCTCCCCAATTGCTCATATAGAATCATAGCCTAATAGCATCCCATTAACATAATTGCCAACACAACTAGTGTTCCGTGTCTCAGAGCCATTTACTTACTTTACCATAAAGAATACCAAAACAGCCCTAAAATCACAAAAAGGAGGGAAGAAGAGGGGTGGGTGCTGGGGAAGGCAAGAGGAAAAATGTCCCCCCTTGATACTCCCTTTGCTCCCCAGAACGGGGTTCCAGGATGATAAACACAAGAGCGCCTCTCTCATCTGCAGGAATCGTAACGCAGAGCCTTCCTACCAGACTCCCAAGCAGACGTGTGCTAAAATCTAAACGGATTCTGCCAGGCGAAATGAAATTCCCATTATTTTTAATTAATCCTTAATTAAAATATATTACTCCGCAGATTCCGCAAATCTCTCTTAATATGCAAATGTGGCCCATTCAAGGATATTTACATATCATTAATTAAAACGGCACATTCTTTCAGTCTAACAAGCTGAGGGGCTGTGGCTGCTGCCACGTTGGCGCGAGGAGCCCATCCTGGCAGTGCCAAGCTCATCTGATAAAAAGACGTCAAGCACAGGCCGCGCCTGGGGAAGGTAAAGCGAAAGGGGGAGAGCCCATTATACTTTGATGCTCCCTACAACAAGGACTTCAAATATTATCTTGGGGCCTTGGCCAAGCGCTTTTGGCAGGGCTCTGAGTCTCCTTGTTTTCTACACCTACCTAAAGATCACCTTGGGACCCAGCACAGCTTGGCACTGGCTGGGAGACCACGCTCTCTCAGGCAACCGTGAGTCACACTGGAGGTGGGCTGAGTGGAGGAGGATGCTGGCGTGGAAGAGAGGATTTGTAGACACTTGTCCAATTGTTGCCCCAGAAGTGAAGTCCTTCTGAGCCTCAAGGTCAAACCTGCCCCCACCTCCCTCCAAGTCAAGACACAATCAGGTTGGGTGGGGAAAAATGAAAAGGGACCCAGTACACCAACCCCTTTACCAACTGCTGAGGGTAACAGAAGATTCCTAGTGAAAAAAAGAGTCTCTGGGGTGGGACTTTGTGCTGGATTTCACAGAGCCCTGCAAAGGCAAGTTCAGGACCAGGTAGCCAAAGGTTGACTATTGGGAACAGGTGATAGGAGACGTGGTTCTTGGCCAAAATGTAAGCAGACAGGAGGTTAACCGAGGAAAAGCATGTAGAAGTGGACACCAGTTACTGTTTCCACAGACAAGCCGTATCAGTCAAGGAGAGACCTGCAAACAGTTCTCCACGTGCCCCTAAGGTGGATGGGGTAGCCAGGTGTATGCAGCCAGGAGGAGAGCCTGCTGGCCACACACCTCTCACTGCCTGGGCCATCTGAGACCAGGACAGGCCTAGAAACAAATTCTGGGCGAATAAGCTGCACTTACCATAAGCCTTGTCCTGACACCTCTGGGAACCCCTATATCTATAGAGAATCCCAATCATGGAGATGAGGCTAGGCGCTCGTACCAGCTAAATGAGTCTTGCATAAATCATCCAAGTGGGCATGATTCATTCAAATCAGCAAAATTAAAGCTGATTATGTACCAGACACATTGGTGGTCATTTTTTCGTCAAAAACAAAAACATGAAATCGTTGAATGCCAAAGGTCTACTGTGCTTAACGAAAAAACTACTTATCAAATCACGACAGAGGTCATGTCCATATGATATCTTCAGGCTGAAGGGGTGACCCAAAAGATCTGAAATACAGCTCAATGATCATGACCCAAGCCTCCTGTCTTGGCCCTCTGCTTCACTGTACTCTGTAGTCCCATCAGAGTCAAAGTTATTGCTTTGCCAATATTTATTTTTTTCAGATTATACACTTCTATAAGGAAAGGACCTTAGCTAAAACATTGCACTGCTTTTTCCTTAGCTCATAGCCACGTAAACATCGGAACTAAATACACAAACCCGCTGGATGATCAAAATGAGATCAGTAAGGAAAAGGAAAGGTCTGAAGGCCAGGGGTTCATGAAAGATGGCACCAGGGGCCTGAAAAAGCCTTCAGAAGCAGTGTCAGTCTGGATGGGGAGAGCCACAGCATTTGTAAAAGATGAACTATCGTGGGTAGAACCATCCCGAGACAAACGTAATAACATCCTCTCTTCTTAAGGTGTAGCCTAGTACCAAAGCCAGATTCAAATCTCAGCTCTACCCAGGACAAACTGCATGACAAAACCAGTTACATAAAATCTCTAATCAGTTCGTTAGACTGAAAAAAATGGGAATTAATGCTGTCCTATGTTGAGTTCTATGAAGATAAAATGAGATAGTCTCAGCACATAATCAGGACTCAATAAAAGGTAGCAATTATTCAGGTTCCCAGCCCTACCGTTAGCCAGTCTTGGTCAGCAGGGGTCCCATCTTGTGGTCCAGCTGAGGTCAGTATGACACAACAGGGTCTCTGGTGGGACACTGTGGGCACATGGGCTCGGACTGAGGGGCAGGATAACAACGTTCACCAGGGATCAGGGCTCCCTAGAGTCTCTATTTAGGTTCAACTTCAATGATGTCTGCAAGCTTCATTGCAACTCTCAAGTCCCCAAGGCCGATGCTCACCCCTCCCCCCTTTTTTTGTTCACAAGTCATTTTCAAAAAGTTTGTTTTGAAAAGAAAGGCAGCAATTATTAAATTATTATGTATTGCTTTTGCAGGGGGGAGGGAGAGGAGAGCAAATGCCAGGACTTTAGCCTGAAATCTCTCAGTTTTAATATCCAGTGACTCTTAGGAATCTTCTCATTCCCATTCTTCATCCTTCATATTTACTTCACCTCCTCTCCGAGCATTACTTACGGCTGGTCTTTGAAGCTAGTCTAGGGACATTTCCATTACTAGAATGGCAAGAACAGAAGTCCCCCAGTTCTCCTGAGCTTATCAAGCTGCAGAGTATCTGCTCCATCAGCCAGAATCTGTTATCAGGCTTCTTAGAGCAGCCATCATTATTTCATTTTTCTTTCTCAGACTAAACTGAGAAATGAACACACTAGTGCATGAGAACAACGTGAGCATTAGCTAAATATATCACTGAACCATTGAAACCCTAGGCATATTTGTACAAAAGCATCAAATAAGAATAATGATAATCATGGACTTACGCCTCCTTTTAGCATTCATGAAGTGTCCACTGAATGCCGAAATGAACAGAGCCTTCTTTCCATCCAGCTTTCGAAGCTGTTGGGAAGAGCTGAACTGCCACATGGCAGTTGAGAAAGCCCCAGGAGAGTGCCACTGAGTTAGACATGCAGCTCAAGATGATGACAAATGGGGGCCTCCTCTGGGAGGTGAGGCGTCCACAGGAACAGTACCCAGGACTCCCATTCATCGCTCCTCGACTCCAGCTGGTCTCAGGTACCACTGTCTCCCAGAGCTGCCCCAAGCTGAGGATTCCGAAACCCTATGTTATTTGGATTCCTGATGTTTTTTGAGATATTACAATCCATATAATTTCCTACATTATGAGTCCCATCTCACCAAGGTCAAACCACAAGACTTAACACTGCACATTCCCTTGTAACTAGGTGCAGGCAGATGAAATAGGTTCCTTATTTGCTGAAGACTCATGAGACTCAGATTTGGAAGAGCAGCAGTTGCATTCAGAGAACGTGACCTTTTGGCAACCATGGGGTTGAAGCATGTGGTTCTTTGGGGGCAGAAGTGGCTGAACCACTGGCCTTAGGTGCAAGTGTCCCGACTGCCAACAGCAGAGACAAAGGCTGCCAGGCTCTCCAGACACTCTGTGAGCCAACTAGTGTCCCATGCATTTTAAAGATGAAAAGATCCAAGATCTCTCAATACCATTGTTATTCTGCTGAGAGCAGCCAGTGTATGACTTTTACTGCAACGAAAACTTTCGACCAGTACAGCTGTACCATCAATATAAAAGAGATCAACAATTCTTTCTGCCCAGTTAGGCAAGAATTTTAAAAGTAAACTACTTGTGGAATTCATTACAGGACTGAAACACCCATGGGGAAGGTTCACCATCCTCCTCCTCCCCTGTTCATGACAAAGGTCGCTTTTCTAAGATCCCACAACACCAATTCCAAGTCTCTGTCCCACAAAGCACCAAAACAATGCAGACTGATGTCAGGACCTGTCTCTCACAATGAAGGTTCAAGCCCTAAACCTTAGCAGACTATGCTGGTACCATGACCACAGTAGTTACCACTGCTGCCACCTGTTATCAGAAGCAGCTTCGATATCTGACCAGAGGGAACATCCCCCGACTAAAAATCTCCCCCATCTTCACACAGGAAGATAAATAGTTTCAAAAGGTCAAGACAGCTGGAAAGGTCCCCAGCTGGTTAACATCAGCTCATATTACAAAGGAAAGACTTCATTACGCAAGAATAAGGGAAAGCTGGACTTTCTAAACTCCATGACCTCAGTTCATCTGTTTCAGCTGAGACATCTGTGTCCTCTTTGCCATGTAGCCACTTCCCTGTTACATGGATTAATATTAAGTAATTCATAACGTTCAACACGGGCAAAGCGGCTGCTAGTTTCCCATTCACAATGCAGCCTTTTGCTCTTTCAGGGTTTATCTGTCATGAATGGGGAGACTGTTGGAAACCCTTGGACAAAACCATTCAGGCATCATTCAGCAGGTGCTCAGATTCCCACACACAGGACCACAACCTAACTTTCTTCAACACTTGGCTTCTGGGAAGAGCAATTAACTTACACATCATCTGATTAGTCATAGCTGTAGTATGAAAGGTGGCCTGGAGTTCACCCCAAACTTACCTGGCAATTGGTATTTTACTTAAGGCGCCAACACTTCACCATACTTCCTTAACGTAATTATTTGCATAGGACTATGATGGATAGGATATCATACCAAGAGCAATACATTGCAGAGCACTCAAAAAGGTGTTTGATGATCTCATAAATGTTTTAATTGCAATGACAGACAGGTGCAATCATCTCATTAAATGTAAGTATCTTTGATATAGCTTTACTCTAAAGAACACACAGCGTGTCAATGATAAGTATCTTTACTTGCAGAGCCTAGATCAGGCAGGCTACGGGTCAGAGCCCAAAGCACAAAATGTCAAACAGGCTCCATGTTTCATGAACAATAACATATTATTACACAAGGTCATGCTGCACCCATGGGGAGAGGAGCCCCACTAAGACACCTTCTGCTCTGTTCAAATCTCAAGATAAAAGACCTACAGGAAAAAACACAAAAACTTTAGATTTTGCTGAAGTCATCCCTCTGGCTGACATACACTAAGGCTGTGGCTTCTGGAAAACATCTGAAACTTACAAAGCTAGGCACGACATATTTTCCCAAGCTGTGCTTATGTTAGCACCCATGCATTTCTATGATATCATAGTCAACTTTAAAACATTTGTGTTTTAGAGATGTAGTTGTTTGTAATAACACAATAATAAAAGGATAAGGGAGGGAGACAGTTCTAATTCAGGAGGAAGAAAAACTACTTCTAATCAAAGTCCTGCACATTAACCCCCTACTACCCAAAGGAAATCAGTGTATCTGTACCACCACGTGCCTGTATAACATAGAATGACAATCTTCACATCACAAGGAGGTAACTGTGGGAGGGGAAAGAGTGGCCATAATTGCCAAGCAACCAAACTCCAGACAATTACAGAAGAAAACCAGTGCAATTTAAGTGTGGAACAAAAGCATCCCACTTCCAACTCAGCTGTGCAGGAGGCCCTGGTCCAGGGGATGGTCAAAGTGCATACTCCTGAACCCCTTGAGTACAGGGCTGCTCCAGGCTTCTCTGGAATGAATTAAACATGTCTCCTCCAACTCTGAGCCATCATGCATGACACAAGACCACCGTAACTGACCATGGAAACTCAGTATTGACTTAACACAGGCAGCAGGATGCACCCAGGGCTTTCCAGGGCTTCACGGTGTTCTATAAAGGTCCTATGGACTCTGCTTAAACCCTGTCTCCTAGATGGCTTGAAGTTCTGGCCAAGATTAAAGCTCCAAAAACAGAGTAAGGAGGTATTAAAAGCAGGCTCATTCTTCAAATCTGGGAGGAACTGATTTGATCGGATTTAGACAGCATCTTAGAAACCATCCAGATAGCTGATGCTCTCATTGAGGGTATATTTTTTAGGTCTCCAGGTCTTTTTGTTTTTCACTCTGTAACCAACCTAACCACTCATTCCACGCTTGAAAATATGAAATGAAAAAAGAGCTGAGGCTACTTATATTTGGACATCCAATGAGGTGGCGATGCTTATGTACACATTAACTAATAACCAAAAAATAAAATTACAAAGGTCAATACAAGAAACTGGCTGACAGTGAAACTGCCAGTGACCCCTGGACCACACTGAGGAAATAGTCTCAGGGCTCTCTCTGTGAATTGTGGATATTTCTTGGACATGAACCATTGGGACTATTATCCATCACGATAGACGGAATGTCCTTCAGACACACAGGAGCAAGGGGCTCTGCTGGCTTCAATCACAGATCCTCAACCACTGGCCCTCCTTTGCTTTCTGACTACTCCAGATGCTGAAGAAGTAAAGCATAAGAAAATGGCACTAGGGGGTTCCACTGATGAAGAATGTAGAGCCCGGTGAGGCAAAGCTGGTAGCTATAGAGAAAAACAGAGAAGGGTTTTCCTCTCTTGGCTATTTCCAATCTGGGCTGCCTTAAACAAGGTGAACAGGCACAGCAACAAGCCGTGTTTTGCCTCCAAGTGTGCTCAGCTGTTTGAATGCAGCAATTATCTGGCCACCCACCCCCCACCCCAGCAGAAGTATACTGCAGATATTAATCAAAGTGCCCGGCTCCACAGGTAAGGTAGGTAACCCTTGTGCTGAATAGAAATTTGTGGGAAGGAGTATATAAATCCTTGAAAGGGAATTAGTAGTATCAACAGCTGATGCATTATTTATGTAGAGGCACAGACCACAATCTGTATTATTGTTAGAGCTGAAATGAAATACTGTACTAAAAAAAAAAAAAAAAATCAGCCTGTGCTTGGTTTTCAAAACTCAAAGATGAGGGAGAATGCTGCAATGAAGGGTACTGTGCATAAAAGCAGCACTGTTTTGTTAACCAAGGAAAGAGAGTGATGGCAGGAGGCAGCAGCGCAACCACTAAATGTGACCTCTCCACCAAACCACTTCCTTCTTCCTCCGCTGATACTGCCTACAACTGAGTAGGGTTTTACCTAGTTGATAGGGTGCCCAGGAACAAGTTAATAGACAGGAAGTGTCTGTGATGGCAAAGGTCCTTCACTTTATCCCAAGAGGAGAGTCCTGACGTATCCTTGACCTTTCTCCAGTCTCCCCAGGCAGGTGTTCGGTCTTTTTTACTATTTACTTTTGGCCGCATGGGTCTTAGGTGCAGCACGTGGGCTCTTTCACTGGGGCACAGTGACTCTGACTCACACAGACTCTCTACCTGTGGCTCACGGTCTCCACAGCATGCGGGTTCAGTAGTTTCGGCCCTCCGGCTCAGTGGTCCCATGCCACGCGAGATCTTAGTTCCCCGACTAGGGATCGAACCTGTGTCCCCTGCTTGGAAGACAGATTCTTAACCACTAGACCACCAGGGAAGTCACCATCCAGGTGTTTCGAGTCTCTCAGCCCTGCCGTGTCAGCTGCAACTAAGAGGCCCCAGTCTCCTGGCAGCCGCTTTCAAATCCAGTGTTAAGTTCCCCAAGGCTCCAGGCCCCAGCATGTCCCGTGGAGGTAAGGTCCCCAAAGGCCTCCAGTCAAAGACTAAACCAGTATTTCAGGCTTAGACAACATTCCCTTAATATTAAAGCCAGGCACAATCCTTCTCCAGTTTGCGTACACTTTATTTTCTACCAGAATAGCATATGATTCTCCCTCGCCTTTTCTACCAGTCAACGTTTGGGGCTGCAAACAAGAGGAATGGACTCTGGCTCACCTACTCAGGGAAGGAATTTACTGGACAGATACTCAGTGCCGCACAGAATCAACAGGAAGTCTGGGGAACCAACCTCGGAAAAATAAGCCCAGGCAGCCGAGACCACAGCCACAGCGCTGCCACGGGACGTCAGCTAGGAGACAGGCACTGTGCGGCTGACTCTGGACACAGACGAGCCACCGCCACCACCCCCAGTTCTGCAGCTACCTCAGCCGTACTGTCTGTAGCAAACGGTTCCAATCAGCCAAGTGTAAGTGCTCGTGACCCTGCTCCTGGGGAAAAGGAAGGTGTCTGAGAAGCGTGCAGACTCTGCAAAAGCCCCTCAATGGCAAGAGGACATTCTCAGATTCAGCTCCAACTTCCCTTTAGTCACTCAAAAGAGCCCTCTTTGTTCAGCAAGGAGTGTGACAGAACGGAAATAAAATATACAGTATATTTTCCCTCCTGGATAACGTGCTTTGGGTATTCAAGGATAGTTGCGGTTCTCAGGGAACTCAGGCGTTAAAATAGAGGGAGGCGGGCTATATCCCTAAGGAAGAGGTGGCAGAGAAACGCATGTTCCAGGCTTAGAATTTACGGCGAAAAGAGCTGTGGACACAGAATTTCTAATCATATTTCAACAGGACCTTCACCTGCCTCCGAATGAGATGATATGAATCAATGTGTAGCTTCAAGTCTGGACATATCCATGGGGTGTGGTTTCTGGAGCTAAGAACAACACACCTGATTTCCAACTATCAGGGGAAAGAAATATTTCCACACTGTGTCGATATCACGCTGGTCACAGGTAGGGATGGACGGTTGGGGATGGAAGCCACACTTTCTAAGCGCCTCCTGTCCACCAGGCACTGCACAACACAAGTGCTAAGCATGACTGCCACTGGTCCGCCCAAAGACTGGGATGAGGCAGTTGGAAAGTTGATGCTAAAGGCCAGAGTTCTGGAAATCAGAATCTTTTGCTACTTAGGAACCATGTGCACTGGACAGGTTATTCAGCCTCTGCCTCCTTTGTTTCCTCAGCAATACAATGAGCATAGTAAGAGCCTCTACCCTGAAAGGATGTAGTCAGCATTCAAATAACATAGGTAAAGTGATTATAACAACTACTTAGTCTATAGGCACTAATACTGGCTATTATTATTATCAGGTAGCTTTTAAAATCCCCATTTTACTGATCAATAATACGAGGTTGCAGAGGCTAAGTATTCTGTCCAAGGTCATAAAGTGGGTCCACATATGCAGAAACGTAGCAGAACTGGAGTGTCAAACTCAGATCTGACTCTAAAAGCCAATGTTATTTCCGTGACACCATACTGCATCCACATGCCTAGAATGTCAAACACATTCAAGCTGCTGTCCAGAGCCAAAACCGTAGTTCCACTGCTGGGAATGTGGAGGAACTGTCACAGCAATTATTTATATTAATAGATCTCTAGTATTTCAGCCCTAGCGATTATCTGTACTTGTTTTGGTCATTCTTAGAAAGGCAAGACTGGAATTCCCAGAAACCTTTAAAACCACGGCAGATAAGCAGTTTCCAACTGGTTGTTCTATGCACACCAGGCTGACGAGAACCTTTAGAAACAACTCGTTCACTTTCCCGGCCTTTGGGCACAGGGTCACTTTTACAAATCAGCTAAATCATGGCTACAGGATTAGAGTAGGTTATTAGGTCAATTGGTCTTTCTTCGTTTGTTCCCACCAGTTCTCCTTTTGTTCTTCCTTCTTCTTATCTATTATTTGAGAAACACCACAAATTCTGAATGCCACTGTGTTTAAGAGAAGAGGGGACCACTCGCTGAATTTTTAGGTCTCCCAATCCACCTCTCACCTGTCACTGCTCCCTTCTCCCCTAGAATGTGTCTTTCAGCAGGGCACAAATGCCAACCGCCACTGAAGCTGCTGGGAGACCTCTGCAGGGGTGCCTTAGCAGGTGGGCATCCCCAAAGCCACCGGAAGGATGGGATGGCAGGTCGGGAAGGGGAGGGGCAGCCAGAGTTTGTGTAATCCTGGGACGATCTGTCCATCACTTTTCTTTCCCGCACAGCATGCAGGGTGCATGGGTTTAACCACAGCGGTCGATAAAGCCACACAGCTCAGAGTGAGTCAATGAAAGATAGTAAGACAACAAATCTAACGGGGAAAGGAAAAGGAGGAACCACCCCATCAAAGTAAAAGCCAGCCTCCTTTCTACTTGAGCAGCACAAAAAAGACACACTCCTCACGCTGAACAGGGAGGTGTGATGTAAATGTTCCTACACCCCACATTCCACAGTTCAGGACCAGCTAAAGTTGTTAACATCTTGTATGGATTTTGTGTCTAGTTTCTGCCCTCGGAGAACAGGTATCATCAAATATACTAAGACTGTGAAGTCACTGCTTTATTTCTGACTTGAAGTAAATCTTCCTTACACTGCATAAGCACTTACTGTTATTTTGATTTTACTGCTTCGATTAATCCAGTTTTAGTACATCATGATAATATGAGGTTTGGTTTACCATATTATTATTGTCTCCTGTTGAGATAACCGTCTCCTGATTCCCTGAAAGACAGCAGATGTCCCCACCTTCCCAATAGATACCAAAGCCTGACATATCTCCTACATCCTAAAAATGCTTAACTGGAGCAGGTAGAAATATCACAGTCACTGAAGTAAGTATTCTTACGTCCCCCAATCACCAAGTATTTCAGAAGCTTGTTTCTTAAAGTCAAATAGCTTTTATCATTTCTCTGTATGTTCTTGTTATTTTTCCACCCTATGGAAAACAGTACCAATACACTCCACTGTTTTGTTTTGTTTACCAAACAACAGATCGTTTGCTTGTTTGGACTAGAATATGTTGTCTTAATATCATTGCTTTAGTCCAACATCCCACAAAGGAGATTTTTTTTTTTTCATTTTTAACACAGGCTTGGTGTCATACATATATAACCCATAGTTAACCCATTCCTAAACTCATTTGGACGTCAAGCTCACCAGGAGATGAAAAATCATATCACCTATTTTTGACAGAGTATGCTAAGTTGCTTCAGTTGTGTCCGACTCTGTGCAACCCCATGGACTGCAGCCTACCAGGCTCCCCCGTCCCTGGGATTCTCCAGGCAAGAACACTGGACTGGGTTGCCATTTCCTTCTCCAATGCATGAAAGTGAAAAGTCCAAGTGAAGTCACTCAGTCGTGTCCGACTCTTAGCGACCCCATGGACTGCAGCCTACCAGGCTCCCCCGTCCCTGGGATTCTCCAGGCAAGAACACTGGACTGGGTTGCCATTTCCTTCTCCAATGCATGAAAGTGAAAAGTCCAAGTGAAGTCGCTCAGTCGTGTCCGACTCTTAGCGACCCCATGGACTGCAGCCTACCAGGCTCCTCCGCCCATGGGATTTTCCAGGCAAGAGCACTGGAGTGGGGTGCCATTGCCTTCTCCATTGACAGAGTATAATCATACATTATATGCAACATATATAAGCTAATATAATAGTACAATACGTACCATTTATATAACTTGAGGATTCAAGAGGCAGAACTGATATCCACCACCTCAGACACAATTAGTCATGTTATAAGAATTCCCCACACTTTTTAACATTTTATTGTCCTTTAATTTTCTAGTTCACATTGCAAAGAGTTTTTTCCTTCATTCCTCAGCATCCATCACTCAAATTGACACAGCAAATCCTCCAGTGGTATCAAATGGCATGCTATGTTTCCATCACATTCCAGACAGCTTTCTCCTTATAATTTATCTAAAATGAAGGGAATAGATGTGTTGCGGTCCTACACAGATTTGGGAATCTGTTTAGTACTGAAATGCTATGAAGAAGTATTTCTCATAATTTAGTGTCAAGGAAGTGAAAATGTGCAGCTTTATCAGTTTGCTGATCTAAAGGAACTTAGGTGAGGTGAATTCTATTGTTTAAAATTGTCTGACTCTGTAGAACATGGACTAGATCCATTAGAAGATGGCTGTGGGAAAAATTTCCAAGAGACACACTGAGCATTTGCCTCCTGAATTATTACTGCTTTGAAAAAGATCCCTGATCCTATTAGTGAGTCAGCTGTGACGGAGATTTCATCAGGACACGCTCACTTTTACTACTCCATTCCTCAGCTTCCATATTGGTTCAGCCACATGACCAGAGTTACATTATTTATATACTAGACCAAAACATATATGACATTTCTTACCACTGAGGAATTATACCACTGAGGAATTAAACCAATAGATTCCAAGGGTTTTTCACTATATTAAGAAGCCCATTTTCTGCTCATTAATCACATAATGAGAATGCCTTATTTTCACTCCCTTAAAATATAATGTTTAAAATATTTAAGAGTATATACCATATTAATTCCACTCTCTACCACAACAGTCAGAGAGGTGTACACTGTAATGGTGAATATTTACATCACTTCCTTGTTCCGCAAAATCTATTGACTCCAAAGGCTGTCACACCCTCATTTATCGTACAGAATCTTCATCAAGCCCTTATTAACAATGCATAGTTTTACTGGAGAACTGGCATATCCATGCCATGTAAAAGCCTATTCAGTAAGGTTTACAGCAACCACGCCACACAACTGTCTACAATATTTTGTAAATCTAAAGCCTGTTACAAACAAACAAAACAAAAACTCATGACCCCAGTCAAGGAGGTTAACTGGAGCTTCAGACCAGCAAACACAAAAACTAGATCAGACAGATTAGAAAAGAAAATTCACCAATCATTATCAGAAATATTGGCACTGTCCTGACCGTCCCACTGGGACATCACCAGAAACGGCTCATTTGGGGGTAGGTTAAGAGCAGTTCCAGTCCCCATGTGCCTCATCCGTCTCTATTTACTCAACATTGGACTTTTGTACTTTAGAAGACAGGGCACCCTGTAACATGGTGCCCTGGAAAAGATAAGTAGTCAAGGAAGCTGCTGGAGATTGGGAGAGGAGCGTACTGAAGAGTAACTCCTTTTGGCTCATTCCCTTAAAGTCAGTTCTTCCCCTGGGGCTTCCTCTCCGGGGAGCCATCCCTGACCCAAGCAAGCCATGTCCGAGGCCCTTCTTCCATTTCCCATCATGCTCTGCCCTCATCCCAATGATAATACATATCACCCACTGTTTCCCAGCTGTGAACTCCTTGAAGGCAAGGACTATTTCTCATCCCCAGTTCAATAAACGCCGCTAAATGAATATGTGAATGCTTGAGATTCAGTTAACTGCCTCGGTTCTTCCACTGACCAATGACAACGGAGTCTTTCCTAAATAGGCCTCATAGTGCCACATAATTCTCTTTTTGTGACTTTTAGAGCAGAGGGGAGAAGAAAACGGGACACTGGTGTGCTGCCCCAGAAATACTCTCAGACCATTCGCTTCCCATCTGGATCCTTGAGGAAGTATAGACATCACTAGGGAAAGTTTAAAGGTGAGGAGAATTTAAATTCAGTATTTCTTGCTTTCTCATCCCCATCTTTACAAACCCTTCTGGATCCTGCATCTGCTTAGCCTGACCAAAGCTGTGGATTTAATGAAAAAAACCATCACTGAGGACATAATCATATTACATAACAAATTTTAAATCAAAGCAACCCGAGAACCAATGTCTTGCCATGATGTCAACTTTAACCAGAGCACCAAAGCCTGGGCCTCTTTTCTATCAAATCTCAGGGACCCTGGAAACACACACACATCCTGCCTGCTTGGTTCAAGGTAAAAGCAATAGGCTGTATGTCAGGGAACCTGAATGTCCCTGTTATTATAAGTTAGCAAACAACCTGCTCGCAAAGTTCTCCACATTGTCCCCATCTACAAAATGAAGCTAGTACATATAGTTAGACACCTCATTATTCACTGTGTTTATAGAATATCTGCCAGAGATTTCTAGTTTCAATTTTTTCATATCCTTGAATTATTCTGTACTATTTAGAAAATAATGGTGGAATTTCTCAAAAATAAAGTTGCACGTTAATCTGGAGAGGAGCAGAGTTTTAAAATCAAATTATTCAACACAGAATGACAAAACCTCAAGGAAGAAGGGAAATGCTGCTCCATCATCATACTTACTGTCATGAACAGCAAAGGACAATGAGCCAGAGAATGAACCCTGAGCAAAGAGAAAAGTAAGTCCCGAGCCATTTAAAGCACCAATCTGTGGGGCAAGGTCTGAGAAGTATGTCCATAAAGCCTTTGTTCACCCTGGCTTCAGCTCTCCATGCCTCCTGCCTGGCACCCTGGTCCTCTCATTGAATCCAGGAGACTCAGGTCAACTGGACCACCATGTGCTCCAAAATATTTTTGAATATTTTGAATATCCTAAGAATCAAATTAATGTCAAAGATTTTTTTCCTTAGAGAAAAATCACAAGGGAGACTAAATTAATATATTGTGGTACATTTATATAATGGACTACCCACTTGGCAATAAAAGGGAACAGACTACTGATACAAGCAGCAACATGTATAAATCTCACCAAAAAAATGATGAGTAATAGCCAGGCCCCAAAGTACACACACTTCGTGATTCTACTCATTTAAAGTGTAAGAACTGGCAAAATTAGCATAGGATGCAAAAAATTAGAATAATGGTTGTTGGGGGTGAGAAGTGAGGGAGGGGAAAGTGATGAATTGAGGTAGAAAGGATCAGAAGAAACTTTCAGGGTGATGAAAACAGTCTAGATCTTAACTGGGGCACTGGTTACATGGGCATACTCACCTGTGCAAACACATCAACGTGTATACTTAAGATCTGTCCACTTTACTATTTGTAAATTTACCTCAGTTTTTAAAATTCACGAGATTACTCATCACCAACCTCCTCCCACCTCTGGCTCAGTCTAGCAAGTACAAGGGAGAGAACACTGAATTCTGGAAACAGAGGACCTGAAATATAACCCCAGTTCTCTAACCTTCTAGCCCTATCATCTTAACGTATCTCTACTCCACATTTTCCCCACCTGCAAAATGGGAAAATCTTATTCATGGTCATTCCAAACAAAATACACCAAAGATAAATGCCAACACCATACAGAAAACTGCTTTGTAAATAGTATCATCTGATAAACAGAAGAGATTATGATTCCCCGGATTAGGGTAGGGGGTCAGGAAAGGGTATCCCTTACTGGGATAATGTTCATTTATGCGACGATTTTCTCTTTCTCCCATTTTGAAGCATGGGATTCTGCAGCTACGCAGGCCACTAAGCATTTGGCCTCCACCTTTCCTTACACAAGGGAACACAGACACACACACACACACACACACACACACGCTTCCAGACAGACACACAGACACAGACACACACAGACACACACACACACACACACACACACGCTTCCAGAGGCTCTATCTGCTCTCCATTGCTCTAGCACACACACAGACACACACACACAGACATACACAGACACACACACACAGACACACACACGCTTCCAGAGGCTCTATCTGCTCTCCATTGCTCTAGCACACACACAGACACACACACACAGACATACACAGACACACACACACAGACACACACACGCTTCCAGAGGCTCTATCTGCTCTCCATTGCTCTAGCACACACACAGACACACACACACAGACACACACAGACACACAGACACAGACACACAGATACACACAGACACAGACACACACACACAGACACAGACACACAGACACAGACACACACACACAGACACACACACACACACACACACACACAGGCTTCCAGACAGACACACAGACACAGACACACACAGACACACACACACACACACACACACACGCTTCCAGAGGCTCTATCTGCTCTCCATTGCTCTAGCACACACACAGACACACACACACAGACATACACAGACACACACACACAGACACACACACGCTTCCAGAGGCTCTATCTGCTCTCCATTGCTCTAGCACACACACAGACACACACACACAGACACACACAGACACACAGACACAGACACACAGATACACACAGACACAGACACACACACACAGACACAGACACACAGACACAGACACACACACACAGACACACACACACACACACACACACACAGACACACACACACACACACACACACACACACACACATACACACACACGCTTCCAGAGGCTCTATCTGCTCTCCATTGCTCTAGCTACTCCGGCTGCTTTGCAAGTGCCCAATCTGCATAAACTAGGAGGATCAATCAACCAGGCAATGAGAAAAAGGCGACAAACTGTAATCCAAGGCCAAGGTGCAAAACCCCACACCAGGAGGAACAGGTCATTAGGTCCTACTGAGAGTCTTGGCTGTCACCTTGCTCAGAGTGGCCTTGGTCACAGGAGTGGCCTTGGTCACCTATCAGTGGCACTCCGCAGCCTGCTCTTTTCTGGACAGTTGTTTATGCCTCCCTCTTCGCTGGCTCTCCATTCTCACCCGCACTTTCTCTTTCTCTCCAGGCTGGGTTTAATTTGACACCTTGAGCTTTGGTAACGAGGTGGGGAGCACAGCAGCCGAATTCATTAGGCTCAACACTACAGGGCCCGCTCTCTGTGCGTTAATGACATCGGAGTGTAGGGAAACGAGACAGCCACCACGCGAGATGAAATAAACATGAGGACTGTCAGCAGTGACAGCCCGAGCAAAGGGGACAAAATGAGCCAGGTAGAGACCTTTCCCCGTCCGCACAATGCAAACCGACAGCTTGCAAAGCCCCCCTCCCCGCTGCTGCCCCCCTTACCCGAAGCTGAAGAGTGAGGAAGAGGTGGTGGGGCGACGTGGAAGTGGGGATGGGAAAGGAGAGAAAACACAATGAAATTACCATTGTTTTAACATACAAATTTCATTTATCAGTTTAATGTTGGTGCAAACCAAATTTATCCCCCTCCCTTGGAGACAGTAGGCACAAGGAGGCTGGGGGCGGGCACGGGCTGCATGATGCTTGGAGCCTTCCCGCCTGCCTCCTCCCCACCCCAAGCTCTCCTGGCTGATTCTCTTCTGAGTTAGCATCCTCCCCCACCCTTCTACCACTGTAACTCCACCACTCGCTGTTACTAAAGGGGCATGGAAGGAGGAAAGGAAGAGAGAGAGGAAGCATTGGTGATGGAGAAGAAACAGAAATGCTGGCTTCTCTGTATGTTTTTTTTTTGAAGGGCAGGGAGGTGTTGACAAAGAAAATTCAGGCAGCGTGTCCTCAGCCACTGGGCACAGCAGTAGGAGCACAGCCAGACTGGGAAAAACCCTCCATGTGGACACTTTTAGGAAGAGCAGCGAGGGCCCTGCTCCCAGTTACCAGGTGTCAAGAGAGTCAACTGACAAGGGAGGGCTTAGGGACTATGATGACCTTCCCTTCTGCACACAACACAGAAGGAATGAACCGGCTGTAGTCAAACTAAGTCTCCTTCTCTTCCAAGAGAAAAATCCTATATCTACAGGACCAAAGAGAGAGCCTCTCTTTCCTGGATTTGCCTAAGAGAAGAGTGCTTCCTCATCTCCAAAAAGAACATACTCCTATGGCTGGCCCCTGCGTGAAGCCCAGGGCTGGTATCAGGAGGGTTCCATTTTCCCCAATGTCATCAGCAGACCCACACAACCAGACTGGATCACTTCTTGCAAACCCTTCCCTGGAGAACCTTCCACTATTTCTTTTCTGCCTTTCTCAGACAGAGTATGTATGTAAGCCAAAGCCCACACTTTGAAGCCAAACATCCCTATTTTCTTTGGCCATGGACATCTCAAGGTTTTCAGAGAACTCTGAAAGCTGGCAATATTATTATGAGAAAGGAAAAGAAAGCCACTACTTTTATTAATTAGCATTCAAAAGAAAGTTTATGAAGGCTGGATCAATGACAGAATTCAGACTTAGAACAGACCCAGCACAGTCATTTGAAGCTACGTGAATGTAAGTGTGCCCTGTCTCACACCAGGCCAGGCAGGTAGGGGCCTCCAAAAAAATTAATATGCCAGTTTGCTGCAGATTCTGCTACTAGGATGTGGAAGATGTGAGAAGCCAAGGAAGAGGCATGCAAGCCCTACACTTTAACGTGGTGGCCAGAAACTAGGGAGCTAAGCAGCCATGGCTCCAACCAAGGGCATGAACAACCAATGTCAGAAAACTGCCTAGTTGTTCCAAATATTGGAGAAAAGAAGGGGTTTAAAGTGTCACAAAATGGGGGACAATTTTGTCAGATGTGTCCCGGGTTTAAGATCTAGAGAGACACAGTAGAAGTTTTAATTACACTCAACAATGACAAGGCCTTAGTTTCCTCATCAGAAATGGTTCAGGCCTTTTTCCCCTGGATGATGTGGAAATAAATGAGTTAGCACCCGACATGAAGCATTCCCATCCCTGAAGGGAAGCAATCCATTAATAACGGTGCTCTAAAAGCATTTTACATTTAAGAGACTAATTTTGCTTTATGCTCGAAAATATGAGTATAGAACATTTTGTTAAGGGAAGCAGACACACGGTTCATTTCTTCTGGAAGGCGTAAATGGGCCAGTTAAGAGTAAAGCTCAAGGAAAGGGCTGAGCGAGACCTGAAGGCCAGCGTTATCACATCTAGCATGGACCACCTGAAGGGGAGCCCAGAATCCACCCTGAGCACAAAGGGAACAGCACCCAGGCCACCATGCTGAATCAAGAGAAGCAGTAACCTTAAGTTACATCAAGGACACCACAGAACAGCAGCTAAACAGGAAGCATGTTCCCCGTACGACTGATTCACATTTGGACTGGCCCCCAGTTTTATGTCTTTTGGCCCAGTTGTAATTACAAGCTTGCCCTGAGATCAGAAGGCCCTTTTCATGTATACATTTTCGTGACCCTACATGGCCTCTCCCCATCTCAAAGATCCCCCCCTACAAAAGTTAATTACTCCCCTCACATTTTCTTATTTATCTGAAAGAAGAAAGCCTTCCCAGCAAGAGGGGGCAGTTGACAAACAACTCCTGTGTGGTCCCGAGAGGCAGGGAGCCCAGTGGAAAGCGGGGGATGGCTTTGGAAAGAGAGAGATACAGGTTCGATCCTCTTTCTCCACTAGTTACAAGTCTGGGATTTAGCCTCAGTGGCCCTCCGTTTCCCCTTCTGTGAAATGGAGATTAGTGTAACACCAACATCTTGTGCTACACTCAATTTAAAGACGGTAAGTCTGGCATGCGGCAGAAACTGTCAAAGTGAACCAGGTAGCTGCAAGTGTCCAAAAGAAGTTGCTGTGACAGTTCTGAAATTTCCCTGCCTTGAAGTATGTGAAAAATGAGCTGCACAAGCCCAAAGTACTACACATACTGCCAGAATAATCTATAGCTTATAAACATCTAAAAAGCGAAAAATGTGAAAATGTTAGTCGCTTAGTCATGTCTGACTCTTTGTGACCCCATGGACTGTAGTCTGCCAGGCTCCTCTGTCCTCAGAATTCTCCAGGCAAGAAGACTAGAGTGGGTAGCCATTCCCTTCTCCAGGGGATCCTCCTGACTGAAGGATCGAACTCACATCTCTTGCATTGTAGGAAGATTCTTGACCACATGAGCCACTAGGGAAGCCTGCCAGGCTCCTCTGTCCATGTGATTTCCCAGGCAGTTAATACTAGAGTGGGCTATCATTCTCTTCTCCATGGGATCTTCCTGACCCAGGGGTCAAACTCAACTCTCCTGCTTGTCAGGTGGGTTCTTTTATCACTGAGCCACCTGGGAAACCCTATAGGTAGTATATCTACATAGTATATCTCTGTCTACGGGCCTTCCCCAGTAAGAATACTGGAGTGAGCTGCCACGTGAAATTCCCTTCCCCCATGGTTAGCACTTAAAATCAGTTATAAGGCCTTCCTTACTTTTCTTTAGGCATCTTCAACCTCTTAATCTCACTTCTCCAATCACCACTCTTCCCCCAGCCCCCACAGCAATGTTTTACAATCTTGGTGAAGGTGAAAGTCTTAATCACTCTGTCGTGTTAGACTCTTTGCCACCCCATGGACTGTAGCCCACCAGGTTCCTCTGTCCATGGAATTCTCCAGGCAAGAATACTGGAGTGGGCAGCCATTTCCTTCTCCAGAGGATCTTCCTGACCCAGGGATTGAATTTCTGGGTCTCCTGCATTGCAGACAGATTCTTTACAGTCTGAGTCACTAGGGAAGCCTCTATGTGCATAATACTAAAGGTTGGGATGCTTTGAAAAAAATAAGAATTAATGCTCAGCACGAGGCCCCAGAATTTCTGATTTCATGGTTTCTGGGTGAAGCCCAGGTATTGCTGGTAGTTTCTAACAGTTCCCCAAGTGATTTTAACGGGCAACCAGGATTGAAAGCCACACTGTACCAAATATACTTGTTATTAAAAGGTTTATGCATAACATTAAAAGCACATTTTTTTATGACCATAATGACTTGGCAGGAGTCTTAGGCCTGAACACCAAAAAAGGTAAGCTTCTCAGCCTCTGTGAAAGCCATACCTGGGAGGGACATGGGAGGTCAACTAGGTCACCCCCACCTTGGGGAGGAGCTTGGGAAGCTGAAGCGACTTCCGCTAATAACACAATGACATCTATGGGCAAAGCTGGCTTCCTCCCCACAGATCCCTGGCTGGGTCTCTAGAACCTACTTCCTTTGGCTCAAGTTCTGAGGCCTGAACTGCCTGCCCCCACTCTCTCTTCTGTTCTCCTCCTTTCTTGTCCCATCCTTCCCAGAGTTTCCTCCCCTGCTGGCCTTGTTTTCAGTCTTTAGTGCTAAATGCTTCCAGTTTGAAATGCTCCATATAGTGCCTGGAGCTTGAAGAGAAAAGTTACCATGAAAATCTTAATAAACAAATAAATAATTCATACTAGGTATTGGTCTGTTCTCTGCACCACTGGGTTTCAAACATTTCTTAGAAACTGACTCTCACCCCTAAAGTCAAACAAATGAAATCCATGACACAGACGTGCAAGAGTTGAAGTTGAGGTTTGGTCCAGAGTCCCAGAGGCTCACCCACTCCCTGCTGCTGCCAGAGGGGCTGCCCTAGGGCACCTTCACCCATTGTCAGGATCCTATGAGGGGCAGATGGAAAATTTCCTCACCACAGGACATGAGGTTGTCTTGCCTGTTTGTGATGGACAGCACAGAGGATACAATTTCACTAGCCTACACATCCTCAGTCCCCCAAAAGACAAGAGAAGGCGTTTGTTGTAAAACAAGCACACCACTGTGAAAAGAGTATGCATTGCAATTAGGTTGTAAGAAAAATAAAGAAATGTGGCAGGTGAGACCTACTCAATCCATTCAATCCTGAGAAGGTACTCAAGTCTCCCAAGATTATCGAAAAATCTCTCGGACTTCCCTGACAGTCCAACAGTTAGGACTCCGTGCACCCAGCACACGGGGCACAGATCCGATCATTGGTCAGGGAACTAGGATCCCGCTTTCTACGTGATATGGCCAAAACGAGAAAAAAAAATCTCTTTCCTTCCAGCAAGCAGGGAAATTTTCTTCATACATGCATACATGACTGGGAGTCTGTTATGTCCCCTGAAGACTCAGGAGCCCTGCACACTTTCCAATCAGGAGGAAGGCACGTCAAAGTAAAAGTTGCTCAGTCGTGTCCGACTCTTTGTGAACTCAGGCCAGAATACTGCAGTGGGTAGCCTTTCCCTTCTCTAGGGGATCTTCCCAACCCAGGGACTGAATCCAGGTGTCCCACATTGCAGGAGAACAATTCAAATTAAGGAAGTCAGTATGGTCACACTTCCTACCTGGAAGCATCCACAGGCTTTTGGCCAGCAAGAGAGGCTGCCTCTTCCCGGTCGTCATTTCTACCCCAAAGAAACAAACAAACAAAAAAACTACAAACCGCCCTCAGGTAGATTCCTTCATTTATGTGGCTGTCAATGACAAGCGCCCCTATCAAATTAGCTATGCAGTTACAAATACTGGTTCAGTGGCTAAATTTGCCAAAAATAAACATTGATTATTTTAAGTGATTTCCATAATACAGAGGAAGTCAAGATTACAAAGAATTTTTGTTTCTTCGCTTGTCTGCTTAATTATTTCTTCACCCACTATATGCTTCCAAATCAATGTCTCCTTTATTCTGGTCCAAAGGAAGCCTGGCTTGCTTAAGGACTAGATGTAAACATCTCTAAGGCTGTCAAGGAAAGGAGGCAGAGAGAGAAAAATAAAATCTCTTCAGATCTGTATTTGGGGTTACTTGTCAAAACACAAGCAGGGAAATCTTCCTCATTCCATCGTTCCTTCACTTCACCCTCTGATCTCCACTGGGCAGATGCCATGTTCCCCGTTTACAGATGAGACAGCTGAGGCTGAGAAAGGCTAAGTGACCTGCCCAAGGTCATACAGTCTGTTTGTCCTTGACCTTGGATCCAGGAATTCTACTTCTAAACGCAGTGCTTTACCCATTACAAAACTTCTGCCTCAGAATTCCCGGTGCCAATTGTTAAACTGTACTGAAATGTGCCAGAAACCACTGTAAAACATTTAATTCAGCAAGTCTGGTCATGATGGTGGCGTCACGTCTCCCCAGTAGTATCTTACCAGCACCTTCAATTTCTCTGACAAATCCGCACAGTCACTGGGAGTGAGGAAGGTACTGGTGTGTGTGTATGTGTTGGCAAGAATAATGAATGGGCCATGAAGAGTTTTCAAAGGGCCACTTATTTTGTCCTTAATATTTCAAACCCAAGTCCTTCTGCCATGGTTTTTCTTCCACCTCTTGCTCCAAATTCTTTTCAATCGCCCCCTTCAAACTGTTTTAACCCTCCCCCGCCCTTTTCCTCTGCCTTAAAAATCAAGCAGCCATGGAGTTTGTTCAGATTCCCTATTCATCAAGGAAATGAATTCCATATGCATAATTCATTTCTTTTGTGAACTTTTTTCCCCTGCAGGGAGTTAACGCTCCCCAGTGCACTGGGAACAGAGAGAGTGGCAGAAGGACAAGAGAGCAAGGGGGCAAAAATGCCTTCCCCCACATAACCGGGACAGATAGAGGCCAAGAGGTCTGGCTTCTGCTGGCTGACACCTTGAGTTCCACAATTCTATCTTGCCCAGAGGAGGGGGCACCCTGCACTGGTTATTAGGGGACAATAGGCTTCAAGGGCGAGTAGTCCACAGAGCCCGGAGGCCTTTCGAAGCTGGAGGCCTTCTTTCCAAGCCCAGTGCCTGACTCAGGGGTAGAAAGAGATTGAGAGCATCCTCCCACTCCGTTGTGGTTCCGCTCATATGAAAACCCCAAACTAAACAAAGAGATAGACACTGTGCCCAATGCACCATGTTTAACAGCTGTTGCATTTGGAGAAAAAGCAGTCCCTAGTCCAAAGTCAGATTTGAAAAACGGCTTTATTAAGAGAAAGATTTACTGTATGTGAACTCCAAGCCTAGAAAGTGGAGGAGGAGCAGCTGAGAAAGACAGATCTGCCAGACGGGGAGCCCAACTGACTCCACTGGCTGATGTTACCTTTTGGCAACATCCACTGACCCACACGACATCCTGGAAGCGCCAGGCCTTTGGTTTTTAACTCTTTAATAACAGCCGAGAGTCCCCTAAGTTCAGAGCTGGCTTGATAAATGGCAGAGCAGATCTCAAAGCCAAGATGGAGCTTTTTTTCTAGCACAATTTATTTCAGGGAATAATGTTACTGAGCATCTTCTTTTAAAATTCTTTATTTTTTTTTCCAAAAATCTTTCCTCTCTTTTTTTTTTTTGCTTCTGCTTTCCTCTATATGTATATATATACACACATATATATGTGTGTGTATATATATACATATATATATAAAGGTGGCGGGGTAGCTGATAATTCATTGTTAGATTTGGGGATTCTCTAACCTAATTTCTAGGACCATCTATAGCTCAGGATTAGGACCTCGGGAAGGAAGATGGGCTGTTACCTTAACTGTCTAGGATCAGCACGATTTTGTACACAGCTCCTAGAACAGACTGGCCTGAGGACGCCATTTAATGAGTAATAATGAAACTTCACTGTTTTTCCTTTTTTCCTCTGTGTGGTCTGATATGGGCTAGGCAGGATAAAGCCAGTAGGAGACAGAAGTGGATTTGCCAAGAAATTTTATTGTCAAGTTTGTAAAGACAGATACACACCTCCATGGCGTTTATCCAAAGTATGAAAACCAGAAAGCAGCTGGCCAGCTTTATTCCACTGTCCACTAAAAGCACAGTGACAAATTAAGCCCTCTACATGAAAGCTAGGGGTATCAACAGTAGGCCAGGTGCATTATTAATCAAAATGTCCAGTGTTTGGGGGGCACTCGCGTGAGGATCCTGGCCCTGGCCTCAGAGAGCTTATGGTCTATTTAGGAAAGAACGAACTACAAAGAGAGTAATGAAGATACAGTGAACTCAAAGAATATGTAAATATATAAATGAGCCAAGCTACCCGCCAAGAGTTGGCAAGGATTCCCAGATACACCCTGCATAAGAGCCATCAGATCACAGAGGTTTCCTGCAAGGGCTATGGAGTTGGATGGACACGTGTTCGAATCCCAAACATCCCACTTACTAGCTATGTGATCTGGACAGGAATTTAATCTCTCAAACCTCCTCTGTAAAATAAATGCTGTAATTTCACTTCTTCAAGGGTGTTTATAAGCAATGATTTAGATTAAGGTACTTAAAAACTAATTTGGTAGAAAAAAGGTATTAGCTCATTTTTCATCACTGGAAAGCAGCACAGTGATTTGAACTAACATGGTGACAGATACATTGCTGTGGCACAAGGTGGGAGGTCGCGTGCTGGAACTTCAGACAAAAATGCTTCCTCATCTGCACTATGGATTAGCTAGAAGGTGCGACAAACAGAATACAAGGAGACGTCCCCTTCACCACAACCCACACCTTTCTATCGATTCCGTAGTGTGCACTTCCGAATCTTGCTCTTCATTTCTGCTAAGTGGCCCCTCCACCAATACTCTGTCTTCAACCAGGAGACCACGCCAGCGCGGCTCGTCTCCATGCACTAAATCTGGACAGTAAGTGGCATCGCCCTGTCACAAGGGTAGGGAGAGCGTCTGCAACGCCCCATTTAACTGCTCTGGGCTTCTATCTCTGGACTTCATTAGCATATTTCAGCAGTGCCTTGATGGATGAAGATAGATGGGGGAACATCATCCTTGGTGAAATCACTGTTTCATCAAGGTTAAACCAGCCTCAAGCTTCGCCACCTCCCTTTGTTTGGCTAAGTCTCTAATAACAAAATTAACGGCAGAATTAATGCCCAGGAGGCTCCCAGTGAAATATACTGATGCCCCTAGAATGAAGCTTTAGCCTGGACCTCCCAGTTTATAATCCATCAATCAGTTGCTTCCATACTTTATCTTAAAATAGAACATCACCTCCGTCACAGCAGAAGCCCGCCTTTCTTCCCTTTTCTTTCATCTGAAACAGCTGGGCTGGGTAAAAGAATGAGAGGTAGCTGGCTGCCTTCATATCATCACAGTGACACCTGTCAAAGCAAAGGACAGACATCCAGTATTCTGTCCTTTCTCCACGACTAGACTATGAGCTCCTTGAGGGCAGATGGTTTTTGTTATATTGCTTCCTTTCAACATCTCGTGATGTGCACTGTTTTCTAAGGCAAGCAGCTCATGTTCACTGTGTGCTTATTGAGAATGAACTGCGTTAGCTGGGATAAAAACACCTACTTAAACTGATAAATTTGAATACCTCCTATCTATAAAGACTTCACAAGACAAGGTTATACTGCAATGTTAATTCTCAGGACTGTAGCAACTCCCCCACGTTTAGAGTTTCAACATCACTTCCACAGGATTTCACCCCCTAATCAACCACTGGGACACACTTGGCTGGTAATTCTCCAGATGAAAACAGATTCGATGCCTTGCATGTCCTAACCAGGACCAAGCTGAGGAATGATACAGATGAGAGCCAGGTAAAATGTCTGAGGTCTATTTTTAGTTCCCTTTCTTATTAAGAGTCACATCCCCTTGGCAGGGCTTCCCTGGCGGTAAAGAATCTGCGTGCAATGTGGGAGACCTGGGTTCAATGCCTGGGTTGGGAAGATTCACTGGAGAAGGGAACAGCTACCCACTGCAGTATTCTGGCCTGGAGAATTCCATGGACTGTATAGTCCATGGGGTTGCACAGAGTCAGACACGAGTGAGTNTAAAGAATCTGCGTGCAATGTGGGAGACCTGGGTTCAATGCCTGGGTTGGGAAGATTCACTGGAGAAGGGAACAGCTACCCACTGCAGTATTCTGGCCTGGAGAATTCCATGGACTGTATAGTCCATGGGGTTGCACAGAGTCAGACACGAGTGAGTAGCTTTCACTTTCGCTTTCCGTTTGGTAAGACACATCCATGCACTGGGATTCAGTCTCCACGAGACCGAATAAGCCTGTACTGAGTTCCTTCAGTTCTGAAATGGGGTTACTATCAACTTCTCATGTATACTTTCGCAGGGAGATGACAAAAATGCAGAAATACACCTGAGTTCTGAAAAACAGGCATGAGAGCAATAAACAGTATTAGAGACAGGACTTACGGTAAGAACATAGAATATTGGGAACGTAAACATTCAATTTTCTAACAAAGTGAGACAGAGGAAGAGAGAGGGGAAATGGGGGAGGGTACACGAGGGAGCCAAGAGCCATCCGAAAGAGCAGCCTCCGTGCTGTAGAACTAATCAAGGTTACCATATCTCACTGGACCTCAAGTTTCTAGGAGTATTCATGAAAATCAAAGGCTTAAAATCCATCAAGTGTTTGTTAGCCATCCGTATGTCTTCTTTGGGGAACTGTCTATTTAGTTCTTTGGCCCATTTTTTGATTNCACCAACAGTGTAAGAGGGTTCCCTTTTCTCCACACCCTCTCCAGCATTTATTGCTTGTTGACTTTTGGATCACAGCCATTCTGACTGGTGTAAAATGGTACCTCATCGTGGTTTTGATTTGCATTTCTCTGATAATGAGTGATGTTGAGCACCTTTTCATGTGTTTGTTAGCCATCCGTATGTCTTCTTTGGAGAACTGTCTATTTAGTTCTTTGGCCCATTTTTTGATTGGGTCATTTATTTTTCTGGAATTGAGCTGCATAAGTTGCTTGTATATTTTTGAGATGAGTTGTTTGTCAGTTGCTTCATTTGCTATTATTTTCTCCCATTCGGAGGGCTGTCTTTTCACTTTGTTTATAGTTTCCTTTGTTGTGCAGAAGCTTTTAATTTTAATTAGATCCCATTTGTTTATTTTTGCTTTTATTTCCAGTAAAAATATGGAACGCTTCACGAATTTGCGTGTCATCCTTGCGCAGGGGCCATGCTAATCTTCTCTGTATCGTTCCAATTTTAGTATATGTGCTGCCGAAGCGAGCACAGAGGTACAGTATTTAACTCCTGGTGTTAGAAATGCTATGAGGAGCTTCTGGGTCATAGTTTGCACTCAGTGAACAACAGCTATTCTGTGATTATTAACATCAACAGTTGTCTCACACACAAGCTTAAAAATTATGGCTGGATCAATTCTCATTTATTAGCCATCAGTGGGTTCTTTTTTTTGGCCCCAAAATACATACTAAAAATGTCTGCTTGGCAGTGAGCAACAAAGTCATCTATCTGTAGGGCAACATCTTCTAGGCAGAGAGATGTGCTGTGTGCGAAGCACTTTTCCTCCACAGAGGGAAGTAGGAGCTGAGAACCCAACATTTTCACTGATAGCCTGGCTTCTACTTCGTTGATTCTGCCTCAACCAATGAGATTCCAGGAGAAGGAGAGAGCAGTGACTTGGGCCCTCCGGGAGTGAAATTCACCCTCACTCTCATCTCTGTGGACGCATCAATGAATGGTAGAAAGCAGCTGACCACCGGGTCACACAGACCTGGTTTCAAATTCTGAACCAGCTGAACAACCCCAGGTAAGTTGCTTAGACTTTGAGCCTCACAAGTTTCACTTTTAAAATAAGGATAATCATCCTTTGAGGACTGTTGTGGGATTAAACGAGCTAATGTAGATGAAGATCCTGATTTTAAGAAAACGCTTAATACATGGCAAGTGCATGTCTGTGTGCTCAGTCGTGTCTGACTCTGCGACCCCATGGACCGCAGCCCACCAGGCTTCTCATTCCGTGGAATTTTCCAGGCAAGAATACTGGAGTGAGTTGCCATTTCCTCCTCCAGGATATCTTCCCAGCCCAGGGACTGAACCCACGTCTCCTGGGTCTCCTACACTGGTAGGCGGATTCTGCACCACTGCGCCACCTGGAAGCCCCACAATACATAGCAGCAATAACTAATCTCTTCTTTCTTCCTTGTTCTTCCTTTCAACCTGCCTTCACCTCAGTCTTTCAGAAAAGACCATGATCCTATGTAGCCCAAGAAAGCTGGAAATGAAAGGAAAAATTCTTGTGCCCTTCTTATCCCCTCCTAGGCCTCAGCTGTCAACCTACCTGAAGCAGTTTCTCCCTTGCTACTCAAAGTGAGACAGTCTATGCTAATTCTGTGCTGATCATCCTAGACTAAACCCTTAGATGGCAACCCAACTGAAACAGGCTCAAGCAGAGTAAAATACTTGATAATGAGGTAAGACTCCTTTGGAATCTGGAGAACAGTAAGAAGTGTGTCAGTGAAAGGATATGAGAAGAAAAACTCAAAATTGGGAGGAGAAAATAAAATAACAAAATTGTTAGGGGACATTTTAAATACTCATTAACTATAGAAAGGGATTTTCTTAAGCTAATTGCTTTAAAAAGTTACCATATTATAAGTAATAGACCAGCCATACAGTTTAGATTCCACCACCAAACTGCCACACAATTGCAGTCATCTCACACGCTAGTAAAGTAATGCTCAAAATTCTCCAAGCCAGGCTTCAGCAATACGTGAACTGTGAACTTCCAGATGTTCAAGCTAGTTTTAGAAAAGGCAGAGGAACCAGAAATCAAATTGCCAACACCCACTGGATCATCAAAAAAGCAAGAGAGTTCCATAAAAATCTATTTCTGCTTTATTGACTATGCCAAAGCCTTTGACTGTGTGGATCACAAGAAACTGTGGAAAATTCTGAAAAAGGTGGGAATACTAGACCACCTGACCTGCCTCTTGCAGGTCAGGAAGCAATAGTTAGAACTGGACATGGAACAACAGACTGGTTCCAAATAGGAAAAGGAGTATGTCAAGGCTGTATATTGTCACCCTGCTTATTTTACTTATATGCAGAGTACATCATGAGAAACGCTAGGCTGGAAGAAGCACAAGCTGGAATCAAGACTGCCAAGAGAAATATCAATAACCTCAGATATGTAGATGACACCACCCTTATGGCAGAAAGTGAAGAGGAACTAAAAAGGCTCTTGATGAAAGTGAAAGAGGAGAGTGAAAAAGTTGGCTTAAAACTCAACATTCAGAAAACTAAGATCATGGCATCCAGTCACATCACTTCATGGCAAATAGATGGGGAAACACTGAAAGACTTAATTTTCTTGGGCTCCAAAATCACTGCCAATGGTAATTACAGCCATGAAATTAAAAGATGCTTGCTCTTTGGAAATAAAGTTATGATCAACCTAGACAGCAGAGCCATTATTAAAAAGCAGAACCATCACTTTGCCAACAAAGGTTCGTCTAGTCAAAGCTATGGTTTTTCCAGTGGTCATGTATTGATGTGAAATTTGGACTATAAAGAAAGCTGAGCACTGAAGAATTGATGCTTCTGAACTGTGGTGTTGGAGAAGACTCTTGAGAGTCCCTTGGACTGCAAGGAGATCCAACCAGTCCATCCTNATGTCAATGTATGGCAAAATGAATACAGTATTGTAAAGCAAAACAAACTAAAAAATAAAAATTTAAACAACAACAACAAAAAATCAATCAAGTGCTCTAACTTCCTTAAAGGAAGGGTCCTAGCTGAATACCAGAAGTCACTATAACCATGCAAAACCAAGCATAATACATGCTATTTGTTATGGGAAGGATGCAAAACACAGGCCACCGGAGAGGGCCGCAACTCAGCAGACAATAAAATCTCCTTCCTTACACTCTTCTCTGATGTAGAATAAGAGCGGAAATGATTAAAATGCACAGTAAGAAAGAAGACACAAGACCTGGAAGCAGTTTTTCATACCTCCTTGAAAAACAGCTGAGGGAATAGCCATGAGACAGGCTGGGGCCAAGGCTGCCCCAGAAGCTGCCTTTGGTGGTAACCAAGAACTCTGCCAGAGCTGCACGCAGAGAACCACGCGAAACCAGGGCATAAGAAGACGGGTCATTTCCAGATGAAGCCCTATAGGAGGGCAGCTGGGGAAGCGCACCTGGTCAAGACAAGGCCTAAATTGCTTTACTGGTCTAGATCAGGTCCTCCTGGCCTGAGCAAGTTTTCTGGGTAACCTAGCAGGAGCTGCTGCACCCCCTTAACAGTGAACTGCAGGGCCAATGGTCCCACCCACGTCTCTCCTCTCCCCTATTCTCTCTCCTTCCTCCCTGCCCCCAACCCCAAAGAAAAACACTCAGATGAGTATCATGAGTCAGCTGTGGCCCAGGGCCATGACATGTGACTATCAGAGGCAGCTCAGGACGCAGCGCAAAGAACAGGTGCATGGAATTCTAGAACCGCACTGCTATCCACCTTCTGCTCACAGTCCATCAGTGGCTGCTCCAAGGGTAAATTTTTGAGAGGCAATCTCTCTGTGCACAGAAATGGCTGAGGATGCCTGTCTCACAAAGAGGTTCTAAATGCCAGAGCCAAAAGGGTTTTGAGAGACCAAGCCGCACCTTTGACAAAGAAGTGAAGCTATTAACCATTGTCAGGGACTTCCCTGGTGGCCCAGTGTTTAAAAATCTGCCTTGAAACGCACGGGATCTGGGGTCAATCCCTGGTCAGGAAACTAAGATCCCACATGCTGCAGGGCAGCTAACCTGCATGCCACTAGAGAGAAACAATGTAGGCCTGATGCTACCAAATAAACAAATAAACACTTAAAAAAAAAAAAAAAAAACAGTGGTCAGTCCAGAACACTGTGCCTGTGTTTGCTTTAAGACCCAAGGAACTAAAGAAGAAGCATGAGCTGTCCTTCGTGGTGGTAAGATGCACCAGTCCACAGACATCCAGGCAGCCCCGAGACCCACGTTTCCAGGGCCTGCAGAGGATATGGAGCCATCTCGAATGGAGAACTCGCAGAGCAGTCCCAGCTGGTAATCACCAACCCTAGACGTGCTGACTCTGACCATCATCCTTGCTTGGGAGACTGAGAATGAGTCTTCAGCAGGACTTCCCTGAAAGGCAAGGTGAGAAGCTGAAGCTTCCTCCCGGGAACCCCTTTGCCCCTCTGAAGACTAGTGGACACACAAATCTAAACACAGCAGAGAAGACATAAGCCCGATTCCAACCCAGCTCAGCTAGGCTTTCAAAAGCCATGCTGTGGTCCATCCAGAGGACACGTTGACCTGGCAATCCTGAAATCTAAAATGCAAGTGTTGGCAGCTCCTAGCCCCTTCTGACTTAAGGGACATTCTGTGCTACCCTATCCCCTCTGACTTTGCCAGGGGCTTCATTTATTCCATGAGGCCCTGGGATTTTGACCCCATCTTGGAATCAGTGGTCTCTAGAATCCCAAACAGATAATCTCACTGTTCTGTATGGGTGTCTCATCATCGCTGAAATGGGAGCCAACCATCCTCACTAACCCTGTTAAGGATTATATAAGAAATTACCAAAAATCCCTAAGTACCTTCCAGGCTCCCTAGGAACCAAGTCAAGCATCTAAAGAGGAGGGGTTTCTCATCCTCTCTAACCTCAACAGAGGGAAATAGCAGCTCTTCATTCAGAAGGCTAAGACTGGGAAAAAAATCAACAAGTCTGTACTAAGCAGGCAGGTTACAGGGCTTCCCTTGACCTTCTCACTCCCTGCTCCGGAGCCACTAGGAGGAAGTTTACAGCATGAAGCCCTTTATTCGTGCCACAGGTCAGCTGTGCCAACACACTTGTGCCTTTTTGAACCTTCAAAGTCACCCTAAGAGGCAGATATCAACATTATCCTTTCCGGACAGAAACACAAAGATTCAGGCGGGACAAGTGGCTGCGTAAAGCCACACCGCTGGGAGGTAGTGACATCAGGGACTGAACCAGGGTCCTCTGATGCCAAGCCTACACTTGGCTGCCACTCAACTCCCGTGGCAGGAGCTGGACTGGCAGGACTGACTCACACCAGGAGGAGTAGGGGATGGTAGGTGCACACTCTCTTGCTGCCAGATAATACTTTCCTTCAGGATGCAGCCCCAAACACTCCCAGGGCTCCACACACACAACTCTGACCCAGGAGGCCTCAGGCAAGAAGCCCCTTCAGCATCGACCCTGAGCAGGTGACCTCACTGAGCAGCGCGGTGCGCGAGGTGCCGGTCAGAGCTGGGAGAAAGGGCAAGTCGGCAGGCCAAAGCTCGCCTGCCTTTCTCTCTCCCGACCGCTTTGTTCCTCAGACCCCAAAGAACAATAGGTGGTCACGTCTGCTCCTCTTGTCTTGCTTTCACAGGGGCTCTGACTGTGTGTGTATGTCTTTATCAGAAAATTGACTGTTTTCTATGATATTCACACACGCTCTCCAGAGTAAAGGCCCCACGAGACTCAGAACAGGCAGCACCAGAGAGGTCTGCTACCTTCCTGAAACCCCTCTTCTGGCTCAGCCATCAACCCATAGGTCCCGCTGTACACAGTACCTTCAAAGGGGAAACTGAGGAACACTGCACAAAAATCAGTGCTTGGCCTGAGATAGTTTGGAAAGTAACCATTTTAAAGTGCATGTCTGAATATGTATCCACCCTCATTCACTATGTTTTCCTACATCTGACTGTGGCCAGGGCAAAGTGCGACCGGTGGAAGCCATCTCTAATTTCCAGGCGCAGAAATCTGCGCAAGTGACCACGCTGTTGCCGCTGTTGCTAGGCAGCACGGTTATGTCCATTCCCTGCTGCTTGGCAACCAGCGTTTCCCATGACATACACAGTCATCGCAGTGGCACAAGTGCCTTGTCTTACAGCTTTTGGAGAAAAGGACTGAAATTCAAGGACCTCAGAATCCTGAATGGGTCCCCTGCAACATTCCACAGATATCCGGGTATCCACAAGATAGCCTTAGAGCAAGACGGCCCCATTCAATCAAAACGCGTCCCTTTCGTGACTCATGAATTTGTGCCTGATGGCTGCACAGACCTTACCCTGAACGCAGTGACAGGCCAGAGAGATGGGAAAGGAGCTGGAGTCAGCAGGCTCACACTTTTGGAGAAGAAAAGTCTGAGCTGTATGCTCCATACCTCCAAAAACTCACTGGTAGAATAAAGATCTTCTCCCAGGACTGTGTAGAGGACTGGGAGAAAGTAAAAGAGCCAAATACCTTAAATGGCGATGTTTCTTTCTGTGATCCCTGCCCAATGCCAGGGGAACTTGGCAAGCCTGTGCTAAGTGAGGGCAAAATTGTCCGACAGTCATCCTAACCTCATTGGTCACAATCTGTCCGCTCCCCAACAGCAAAGCCAACATCATGAACTTATTGTTCAAGTCAAATAGCTGCCTACCGTATAACAGGACGCCCTTAGCCCACTTCCTGTCTTTGGGTGATAAAGAAACAGATGCCCCAGATCTCACTGGAAGTTAGTGTCCCAGCATGCTGACTCAGCAGCCCTCGGCTCCAGCCAACTGTTGCAGCCACTACAGTCCCAGCTTCACTGTTTTCAAGCTAGACCCACATAAGAATCATGCTTATGTGCCTATTTTTCTTTCAGTTTTATTTCCACTCAACTTTTAAATGTGTTCACTTTTCTAACAGCCCCTTTCAGAAGAACGAAAACAAGTTCTGCTCTGCCCACCAGGCAATCCATCTCTTAATACCATCCGAGGGGGGGGGGGGAGGCATATGTATTCCCTTCTAAATCTCTTTCCAGGATTTTGGAAAACTCTCCAAGCATCATTCTGATTCTACTCCGAATTCAGTGAGATCATCCAAAGTGATAACTCTATTGGTATTTCATCATCATCTCAGTCCCTGCTAGAGAATTTTTCCCATCATTAAAATTAACAAGGTCCATTTCCCAAGTTCAAGATACTGAGTACTCCTGTGGGTGGAGTTTTGTTTCTCAAATTGAGCTACCGTTCTCTATGTGCGAAGCTACACTAAGCGTCATTTACTTTATTGCTACGTAATAAGAAACCAAAATGAAAGTGCTAAGCTCGCCTCCTAACACATCCTACACTTCGGCAGCCACACTCAAATACACACAAACCACTCATTTCCAACTCAGCCCCTGGTTTCTCTGCATTTGTGACCACAAAAGGAACCTTGCCACAGTTTAGAATCAATGGCTTGGCAGAAAAATCTTGTGCCTTCTAAGTGGCCCAGGATCTAGTGTTACAGCCAACGTGAGAAGCAAGCCACAGTCCTTCCTGGACGTCTGACAAAGCCATGGTGTCCACACACAAAGTAACCAGGGTAAAAGGACCCAACCAGATGGGAGGATTTCTGTCCTCTTCTCTACAGCCAGCAAACAGGTGACTCAATAGCTAGAGCTGAATGTGGCCTTAGTCAACAGCCATAAAACATTCTAGTCTGACCCAAAAATCATGGGGGAACACTGGATCACTAAATAAAAGGTCCTCAACACTATAGCACTCGTGAAAGGAAGGGGAGTGCTAAGTGCTAAGTCACTTCAGTTGTGTCCGACTCTGTGTGACCCCATAGACGGCAGCCTACCAGGCTCCCCCATCCCTGGGATTCTCCAGGCAAGAACACTGGAGTGGGTTGCCATTTCCTTCTCCAATGCATGAAAGTGAAAAGTGAAAGGGAAGTCGCTCAGTCGTGTTCGACCCTCAGCGACCCCATGGACTGCAGCCCACCAGGCTCCTCCGTCCATGGGATTTTCCAGGCAAGAGTACTGGAGTGGGGTGCCATTGCCTTCTCCAAAGGAAGGGGAGAGAGGACGAAAACAAAAATCCGATTTCATAAATGAGGGGGAAAGGAACTCTACAAGGGAACTCTGAATATGAGATCCCACACACCAGCTCGAAACAAGCTGGCCTCATCCCTGGTGTTCCAAGCTGAAATGAGATGTTTTCAAGGTGGTCACAAAGCAAGGCAAGCAGTCACTCAGATCCGCTCCCTCAGTCACCCTTTCAACTACCTTTCCTTAGTTAGCTCAACCCATTTTGTTTGCTCTTTTTTCCCCATCTCTATAGGCCTGTGTTTCAGTAAAAATAAAATATAACTGTAACTGAGATCAAAAGGAAAGAGAGGTTAAAAAAAAAAAAAAAAAAGATGCTAGGGGGCTAAAACTGAAGCCTGGGAGGCGGTGCCCAGTGACTCCAGGCCACCAGATTTGTCAGAGCCCATTAACCCGAGCAGGGAAGGGAGCGCACAGCTCCCACTGTTGGCTGATCAAAGTCCAATCAGAAAGTAAGGGAGGAACCCAGCCAGCCTCATGTGACCCAGCGCAGGAAGCCAAGTCTGAAAAGAATAAGCTGTGCTCGTGAATAAGGTGCACCCAGACATCTTTACTGAGCATGTTAGAGAGAAAGGGGAGGGAGAGAGAGAAGGAGCCTATTTGAAGCAGCACCCTAACGAACCTTAATAAGTTAATGCAGAAATCCTCCCAAGGAGTCTGGCTATAGGAGACACTGGTCTCGCCTGAATCAAAATCTGTTATGTTGTAATATAATAGATGTAAATTAAAACAGAAAATCTATCATGCCCCTAATGTACCCTGATAGCTGAGTGTGTGGATCCGTCCGAGGAGCGGCACCAGGAGGAAGGGTGATGTATGGAGCAGCTGGATGGAGGGTGAAAAGCGTGGCGAGCCGCGCGGGAGGACGGTGCAGCCCGCTCGCGCGCCTCAGACCCAAGGGCAAGAGACGAATAAATGTTGATTAGTGTTGATTTTGTCCGACAAACGCCTGTCGAGTGACAGTTGGGCTAAGCCGCACTGAAAGAGAACCATTAATCTTGGTCTGGTTTAAGTAGAGTATATTAATTTGTGTCATTTTTACTAAGTCGTACGGAGAAAGGCCTCTTGCTGCTTTGCATATGACTGCTTTGGTGGTTCAGCCCAGTTCCCCTCCACACATTCCCCCCTTCCCCCACATCTCCCACCCCCCACCCCCAGCACTTTTTAAAACAGATACCGCG
>SJYA01003683.1:0-10739 GCA_006410615.1 Neotragus moschatus | reverse complement strand
TGGCAGCGGTGGCAGCAGCAAATTCAAATGGCACAGCAGGGGAGCAGGGGACTGAGAGCTCCTCTCTAGGATTAAGAAAATAAACTCCCAGGGTGTTGGCATAGCAACAGCATTTCAGATGAACTGCTATATATTCAGTGATTAATAAATTAACATTTTTTACAGTGGTTCCTCCTTTCCTCCCCACCCCCACCCTCGCTCTCACCCCCCCTTCCCCTCTACACACACTTCCACCTTCTCTAAGCTGAATCTCTGCCTCCTAGAAGGGGAAAGAAAGGAGGCTCAGCATATTTGCAGCCCCTGAGCTAACTCCTGTTCAGAGCTGCCATCTCTAAAGACAGATACTGCGGTGTCTTGTCACTTATGAGGCTGTGAGGAGGCTGGGGGGCCAGGCGACAGACCCAGGCAGAAAAACGTTCAACAAGGTGCATGGAACACACTCAATGTTTGGGCCTTTCCAAGACCTGATCGGCTAGGAAATAACTAAGAGGTTTTGTTCTCCCCAAAAGCACATACCTGGAAAAGGACCCTAAACGATATCCAGAGTCCTGACCTTCCACTCTAGTCCTGCACGAAAAGAAAGTTTGTGCCCCTAGGATGGTGGTCTTTACGTTAGTAGGAAGCTGACACTTCTCTTTTTGAGTGGACAGTCATCCAACAGACACTACAGCAAATGTGGGCAATTTGTGCTCCAGAAACAGAACCCGATGGGCATCGTGAGAGGGAGGGAAGAACAGACGGGCGGGAAGCGCTGTCAAGTTCAAAAAGCACGCTCTTTCCGAATCCTTTATGAAATGCCATTATGTTTAAGGCATCACCAAGGAAGAGGGGAAATGGTAAATTTTATTTCTTTACAGCTCTCACCTGCACCAGTGCCTTAGTATAATCCTCAGTCCAAGGTATACCCCAGCAGGTGTGGAATCAGGCCAGGTCTTGCTGCAAACCAACTGCACCGACCTCAGCCTCTTGGGTGACACGTGGCCACAACATCCCTGAAGGAGCCTCTGGTCAAATCACCCTGAAACCTACAACTATAGGTTCTAAGAAAGCAGAAGGAATATTCAGTGAGCAACTTAGAAGCTGTCTCCAAAGCAGAAGAGAGAACAGACGTATTGTGTACGGGTCCAGAAGACAAAGCTGGCGCACGTCGTGGTGAGCTGGCTCGCAAAGGCTACAGGGAGCTGGGTAACCGTTATCCAGGACGGTTACAAACGTGTTCCTTCCTCGGCTAAATGGGAGATTAAATGATAGAACCTTCTAGGTAGCTCGAGGCCAGTGCTGGAGATGATGAAAATAAATACAATCCTCTGAGGCTTAACACGAACCAGACGCTGTTTCAATGGCTTTAGTAATATTAACTATGAGAACGATATCTATGAGACAGACACCACTGTTATCCTTCCTATCAAATAGATACTGAAGCAAAGAGAGGTTAAGTAATATGTCCAAGTCACCCAGCACATAAATGGCAGAGCTGGGATTCAAACCCTGGCCGTCAAGGGTCCAGAGCCAGGCTCTTACCTACTACACAATCACGTCCTCCACCAATCCCATTCAAATTCTACCAGATATAAGACACAGTCCATGTTGGGACCCTTGAATCAGAGCAAAATGGACCTGGCAATGAAAATATTAATAACAGAAGATGATGTGATAATTAATAACATAAAAAGAGAAAAGGAGATGCCCACTGTCATTCAACACCATTCATTTGAGGACATTCCCCATAGAGGGTGTGGTACAGTGGATACACACTCGTGAAAACTGGTTCGGAGTCTAGCCACACCACTAAGTGTATGAACTCAAGCGGGTTAATATCCACCCTGGGCTTTCTTCCCTGTAAAACAAAGTGGTTGGGCATTTCTAAGGTTTCTTCTAGATTTATACGAGCAGGTTGAAGGTCCAAACACCATAAAATCAATATCCCACTTTTTAAGTTATTCTCAGTCACCCAAAGAACATCACTGTGCGCTTCCATTTCTCCCTTTCCATAACCGTCGTGCTTGTGGAGAGCAGCGGGGAGTCCAGGCTGCTCGTTCTCTACACCATACACACCATACGGGTCTAATGCATCCAGGCCACAGATTCTCCCCGGTCTCTTCATCACTAGAAAGGTCCTGCTGTAAGTGGGCTGGGGTAGTTGATATAAAGCAATAAATTGAGAACAAAGCTTAAACACAGGTCTTGAGCAGTGTCGAATACCTAGTGGGCATTCTGCCTATTCTACAGTAACAGGATTTTTTTAATTCCTGAAATTATTTATGGATTATGAAAACCTATACACTCAAGGTCACAGAGTTTGGCTTTTCTCTCCCTCCCATGTCCAGCAGGAGAAAAGCTGTGCTACGAAGGTCAGGACAGGTACACCAGGCCTCACTGTTCTCACAGCCGAGCCTGACTTCTTCCCTACCTCCCTCTGCAATCAGGATACCTGAGCTTTTAATTCCTTGGGAGTAATGGGTAGCATCCCAGAGGGGAGAAAGAGCATAATGAAAATGAAGGGGGTGAGGGCAGTGGGGGCCACTAAAGGATACCTCCCTTCTTTGTAACTTCAACTCTGGTTCTGCCGAGTCAAGGAGGTGTTGCCAGGGCTAGTGATGCCGAGGCCGCGGCCAAGGTCCTATGGTTTCAGGGCAGAAGGGTATTAGGTCAGCCCCAAGTAATCACGGTGATAGCCGTATTAGTATTTGTCCGGAGAGAGGGGTAGTGTGAAGGGAATCCCATTAAATCCAAGAGGACTCAGATAAAATGATGCGAAGGGTCAGACTGAACCTCACAACAGCCTGTGATTTGTGGCTTATGCCACTTCCCTAATTTGCCTCTCTCCGGCTGATGGTCCATGAAGGTGAGGGGGTTATTGAGTGTTGCCCAGACTCTGCTTATGGAACAAGCAAGTCACAACACTGATCGCCGGGTTCCTGACTCTGCTGCAGTCACACTGGCTTCCAAAATCCTGTTTTGAACTGCAAAAACAGTCCAATGTGGAATGAGATCTACTTCCAATTCCTTGATTTGTATTATTTCCCTTCATGGCTATGAATACTGATTTATCTCAGTGATTCCATACGCATCTTAATCGCTTTTCTCTTGTGTGTTCAAAGTGTATCTGATGCAAGTGTCTGTCTACAAAGACAATATGTCCTGTTTATATATTATCTATTGTGGACTGTAAACAGTAATGGCAGAGTCTGTCTTTTCTCTATCACACTTGTAAATATGCCCAGAGGCTAAGCAGCTTCTCCAATAAGTAAAATAAATAATGAATTAAGTAAGTGGACTTGTCACTCTCTGTGTGGAATATTTATGCTTTGCCCCTTATCTCAGTAAAAGGGTCGGCACAGAGTGATAGCGTTTACTCTCCTCTTTTAATTTTTTTGTGCCCCTCATCCACCCCCATGCTTTTATTCCATGAATCTGAGAGCTACAGTTTCTAGCTTCTCAACATTGTTTACATCTAAAGACATTTAAGTTTGTTCATAAAGTACTCTGAAAATTGCAGAAAAAAAAATTCTCTCTCCCACTAGGTTTATAAAAGTACTTGCTTTATTTTAACCAGAACTTTCATCTAGCACTTAAGTCAGGGGGAGGCTTTTAAGAGTTATATATATATATATATTTTTTTTAAGTGTGGTATATACATTAATCTGAAAGAAAAAGAACAAGCAACTCTGGGTTTAATATATTTGCTTCTTCCTTCTTTCCCTCCCCACCCCTCAATTTCTGTCAGATTCCTACACCTCCCGGCTGGAGCCCACGTGCTGCTATTTCATGATCCACTGTCAGTGACATTAAACTACCTGGAAATCTGCTAGAGCAGACAAGGTGTCTTTATAGGAAGGTGAGACTCCCGGGCTTTTGTGTAGTGATGCCAAATGCTTGCCACTCTTGTTTTACTATGAGTTGTGGAGCAAGGAATTCAGCACATGATAGAAGCAAAGGACCCAAAGACTGCAAGAGAGGAACTCCCAAGTATCTAATGGGGACAGTGTGACCAAGAGGAACAGTTCTGTAGGTTTGTATCTGAGAAATCTCAGTTTTGTCACTTACTAGTCTTAGGAGATTAGACACTTTACTTATTCTCTCTGGGGCTCAGTTTCCTCATCTGTTAAACAGAAACAATAACCCTTTCAGGATCATTCAGTGTGCTTTATACAGATAATTTCATTTCATCTGCTTTCTCTTTTCCCTGGTTTTTGGGAAACAGGGAAACGTATCACATGGAACATTACAGGGTCACTTGACTGCCAGATGGATCAATGGAAAATCATGAATCATGGGCAACCTATATATAAAAACTGCCTATTCAAATACATGAGCACCATGCCCACAGGCCAGGGCTTCCCTGGTGGCTCAGAGGGCAAAGAATCTGTCTGCAGTGCAGGAGACATGGGTTCGATTCCTGGGTCAGGAAGATCCCCTGGAGAAGGGAATGGCAACGCACTCCAGTACTCTTGCCTGGAAATTACCATGGACAGAGGAGCCTGGGCTATAAGTCCATGGGGTAGCAAAGACTGACACAACTGAGTGACTAACACACACACACACACACACACACACATACACACACACACACACACACATGCCTATAGGTCAGAAAACCCAGAAGATCTAAAAGAGACCCTTCTCCTAAAATGCCCCTTACCCCAGGCCTATAAAATACCTCAAACTTCAGAAACTCAAAAAAGAAAAATATATTCAGGATCCTTCTTCACATCATCCAAGAGTGGATTCAACAAACCCTGCTTTCTTTGCCAAGACTCTCAGATCTGAAATCTTTTCCCTAATCAGAGTCACTGATGTCCAGAATCACCCCCATGCTGATCACAAGCACTAGCTTTCCTAATGACTTCACAAAAGGACATCAGAACAAATTTCACATTGTTCTAGGGTTGTTTTATTCACCTTCCTGAAAAAGTGGGGGGTTTTTTTTGATAGCGTTTTTCATATCATCTGTGATTTTTGGCAAACTCCTTCACACTGTCTTTCAAAAAAGAAACAGTCAAAATATTGCCCATATAAAATATATAAATAGATGGAGTCATATATACAAGCATCCCAAATGTGGCTGAGATAACAGATTACAGGAACTACTACCTTCTATCAAGGGGTTGGCAAGCCAACCTTCTCACTGGGAAAAGAATTGAGATTTGGAGGCACAGCCTCACCACCTGTCTATTTCTGCCAAATGATCTCGCTACTACAGCTACCACCACGTTTAAGAAATGCTGAGGTGGCTTGATGGGAAACTTGGCCTGACAGTAAAACCTTCTGAATAATTTCTGTTTTAAAGAATCAAGTAATCATGGCAACGATGAAGTCCAGCTGGGGACCAAGAGACAGAGGTGTTCTTCCCAGTTGGGCAAGTTTCCTACGTGCTCAACAAGCCACATGGCCCTCTGCACCTCAGTTTCCTATAAATGCAAGGAGTGGGCTGGACTCAGTTCTATGACTCCTATCCAACACTAACAGTCCATGAGTCAAGGAATGGGAAAATCTGATGGAAGCAGACAACCTTAGAGAGAAAGATGGAGGACCTAAAAATGCACGTGGTAACTTGCAGAAATGGTGCCTGGGAGGAACTCAGAAGACAACTTGGATAAGCAGAGGGCTCCTTTCCTCCTTCCGTCTGGCCTCAGTATTTCCTAAGTAGCCAGCCACTTACACAGCTCCAAGTTTAACTCAAAATGTTCACTTTTGATTTTTGGAAAATGAGTGCCAGCTTCTTCATATTCCTTAGAGGACAGGTCCATGAAGACACGGAGAATGATTAATGTAGGAACAGCCTCAGCAGTCAAATAATCAAAGCTACAGATACTGAAGAGAAAAAAAGTGACACCGGTGACCAGCTAAGGGCCCCAGCCCTGGCCCCAGCAGCATGTTGGAGGTCAACCCAAACAAGCAATGACTTCAAGAAGCTTGCAGGAGGATTGTCAGTCTGCTCCACCCTAAGCCATGATGGAACTGTTGCCATGGCAACAAAGGTACTTGAGAGGGACATGAGCAAAGGGAGACTTAAAAAGAAAAAGACAATATGTGGCCTAAACAAAAATATGTGACGGTGTAAGGGGTGCTGTAAAGCCTTTATTGCCACTTGTTAAGGAAGACCTGTATAGCTCACTCGTGAGTAATAAGGCGGTCAACCCAAACTAAGGCTATAAAAATTTTATAGCACCCCACATATCATATAGCTTTAGATAGATAGAAGAACACAGTGATACATATATAAAGGATTTCTGCAGATACACTCACAAACACACAAGCAAATGTTGCTCTGATTCTGGAAATGCCGTCTTCTAATAGAGTCGTTAAATTTACCAATATCCTTAATTTATCGGCTATCAAATTCCACATCCCACCAATTCAGTTCTTAAAAGGTTCAGAAAGCTCAGCTGCAATGAGAAGGAACAGTGATGGTTTCACAGGGAGTAAGACCAACCAGGTGCATAAAGCTAGGAATCTCAGTTCTAGTGGTGACTCCACGTTAATTCATTATTTCACAGGTGGATTAACCATTTTCCTACTGCCATCAGGGAGTGTCAAAGTGACTGTTCGGGACTTGAAGAGCAAGGACTACTGCAGCTCAGTACAAAAGATAAGAGACCACCATGCTCTGAGTCTATGTCCCTTACTTTACCCCCAGAAATATGCTCCTGAAACATGGGCCATAAATTGATTTAGAGTCATATTAGAAGACTGCAGGACTAGAAGACTTAGCCATCTAAAGCAAACCTGTAGTAAACAATTTTAGAGAGGACTTTAAAAAATATTTTTGTGAAGTGAATGACTCCTTTCATTTCTTTTCTCCCAAATTTAGTTTCCTATGAATTTTTTTTCAAGGTGAGGTACACATAAACCTGGGGAAGTCCACTGCACTCTGTGTTAAGAACAGACATCCCCAAAAGCAATAAAGGTACTACTTCTCAGTCACCTGAAACTAAAACAAGGACAGAAAGATGCCTTCTTGGAGCCCATGCTCCGTTTACTGTGACTCCAAGCCACCAGTTTCAAATGCCTGGCCCCAGCAGGAAACCAGCTTGCTCACACGCAGAGGCCACCTTAAGTATTTTGCGGTGATATGTGATTAAAAAGCAAGATAATACGGATGAAAGTACGCCATGCTCTCTGGAGAAAAAATACTATAAAGATGCAATGGACTGGTATTATCACCTCTGTGTTATGCTCAGTCGGGTCCAATTCTTTGTGACCTGCAGCCCATCATGCTCCTCTCTCCATGGAATTTTCCAGGCAAGAATACTGAAGTGGGTTGCCCTTTCCTACTCCAGGGATCTTCCTGACCCAGGGACCAAACTCACATTTCTTGAATCTCCTGCACTGGCAGGCGGATTCTTTACCACTGCACCACCTGGGAAGCCCTATTATTATTTCTACTGAGCCATTTCTGAAGCACAGACACGGATACTCGCCTGGCTACTACAGACAGACTAACACCCATCCCCTAACTAAAGGCCAAGTTCAGGCCCTTCAGTAGTTCAGGAAACATGAACAATCAAGTGGAGCACTCTCGAAATATCTTGTCCAACACACTGGGCCGTCCTTCAAGTAGAACAGTATTTATTTCCTTTCTCTGCCATTCTGACTCTCCTGTCCTATTACTAAGGGTCCATTCTTGAGTTCCATCTGGGTCACCATGTGGGCTCAGGACTGCCAAGGTAAGCCATGCTCTCTGAAGCAGGAGGCAACTCTGGCCAAACTGAATACCCAGAGGCTGCAGGTGACGTGATGATCAGGCCAAGCAACTACCAGCCACACGTGTGTCCCAACACAATCCAAAATCAAAAGGACATTTATAATAATGGAAGTTCGACGGCTTCCATTTTGTGAAGTGTTAAAAGTGCCAAGAGGCGGAGTTAAAGCTCAGGCTATGCAAGGAGACGATAACTTATATCTCTTTAAAAAAAGAAAATTAGCAAATGGTTCATTTTATCTTAAGGGGGGGGGGGGAGGCATTTTCAATTAGGTGAGTGGAAGGACAAATGCTCCAAAGTGCATTCTGCTAAAGTTATAAGTGCTTTTGAAACCCCTCCTGTCAAAGCGTGAGTAACACAAGATTTAAGATGCCCAATTAATTTTTCCCAGCCACCAGCCAAAAGTAGATGCAGGAGGAGGTTAAAAGCTAAGTGTTTAATTAATATTAAATTTATAAGATTCTCTATCACTGAAAGCATTGTAAAATTGAAAAAGCAGTTAATTTTACGGTTGCTGTGTATTCCTCTGCTTTGATCTTTGATCTATGATATAAAATCACCAACTGTAAAGATTCCCCCGCTTTATTATACCTGTTTAATGGTGAGAAGGAAGAGAGGGGGAACCTACAGACATGAATGGGAGTCAGGTCCTGAAACTGGTTATTAGCGTTGGTCAGAAAGAAACCTAGACGTGGAATATATTCGGGAAATAGCCTTTGACCAAGCCACAGAGGGAGACAAGGCACACTCACCCCCCATTTTTCACACCTCATTTTTCTACGGTACTAAGACCAACACAGCAGCTGGCTATCCCTGACTTCAGACAAAACAGTGAAGCAGAATTAGGGAAGAATTTTCCGAAATTGAGAGTTGCCAAGGCTTAAACTGTTCACTGGAATCGACCACCACATTGCCTTTTCTACAGAGAGAAATTCTGAAATTAGAAAACTGTGCATCCGTCTTGAACAGCCTGTATAGAGATTTATTCCACCAAGGATTCCATCTACTCACCCACGTGGAGAAACCCAGGCCTGGACAAGGAACTCTCAGCCAGAGCAATGAGGCCTCTTTCATCAGGGGCATTGACCAAAGCCCTACTGATAAAAGGACAAGGGGACAAGAATGCGAGGTGATGGGAGGGAAACCTGCTACCACAAAACCATCCTGAGCAAGTTTTCCCAGGGTTTCAAAACACCCAATTTCTGCCAACCAAGACAGATATTTGGTCCCTTTATAAAAGACCAAGTTATGAATGCTTAAAGTTATAAAGGGGAGAAGGAGTATGTACCCCTCAAATAAACCAAACATTTGGCCTGCAAAAACACACAATACTTGCCCTCAGCTCTTCCCTACTCAAAGTCGGCAAGTAGGAGGAGGGCAGTTGGAGGATGGGGGGTGACAGGGTCCAGGGAGGAACAGGACTGGGAGATGGAAGAAAAGAGAGCACTCCCTGCTCAACAGAACTTTGCATCCTAGCCCCCAAAGGAACAATGGGGGCACTTCCGACTCCTGGCCTTCTTCAGTTCTGTTTCAAATCCAGAGACAAAGGCCTATTAAGCAGAATAGATTTTTACAGAAAGGCAGAAGGCGGGTGAGGGGGAAACAGGATAATTCATGTGAGGTGTTTTTTCTTTCTTTTTTTTTAATCCCATCAGGGATCTCATTATAATTTCATTATTAGCAGAAAAACCAAATAAGTGGCAAGAAAAAGAATCTCGGCTTAATATTAACACACACACACGTACACTCACACACACAAAGATGAAAGATCTTCTGAGCTTCAAAGCGGCTGCTAATTTCCCCAGCTTCAAACGACTCAGTGAGAAAGACGCTGACAATGAATGTGCTTTTGCCACTGGCTCACTTATAAACTTTTTTTTTTCCCTTTCTGCCTCCCTCCTCAAAATTCGTCCTCATTTTTAACTGGAAACAAACATCACATGTAATAACAGAATTCTGAGTTCATACATAATCTTCCTCTAGTGCTTTATCGATAAAAATATAGAGGAAATAGAAAAAGAAAGAACAGAATGACGCTCAGCTGAAACACAGGGATGCTGAAGCGGTGGAATGCACAAGGCTGAACCTTACATCCAGAAAGCAGGGACCATACTCAAGGCCTCAAAGCTGGGAATCCGCATCTCCGACGTCTCAATGCTGGCTACAGTCAAAGAGGGAGAGAAGACAGTACACAAGAAGAAAAAGAATACAAGTTTCTCAGAGCACCAAAACCACACAGCATTTTTAGACTTCTTTTTTTCCCCCACAAAAATTTGATTTTTTTTCATTGAAAAAAAATTTTAGTTGATTTATCGTGTTGTATTAGTTTCAGATATATAGCACAGTAATTCAATTACAAATACTTTTTTCAGAGTCTTCTCCCTTAGAGGTTATAACAAAATGTTGAGCATCGTTCCTTGTTCTATACAGTAGGCCCTTGCTGATTATCTGTTTTATACATAGTAACATGTATGCGTTAAGTCCAAACTCCTAGTTTCCCCCTTTCCCTTTCCCCTTTGGTAGCCATATCTTTTCTATGTCTGTGGGTCTTTTTCTGTTTTGTAAAAAAAAGTTCATCTGTATCATTTTTTTTTTAGATTCAGCGTATAAATGACACCACGTGATATCTGTCTTTGTCTGGCTTACTTCACTTGGTCTGATAACCACACAGTCTTTTTGACCCACTGAATTCAAAAGGGAATTCCAGGGAGGTCTTCTCAGCACAATTCTCAAAAGACAACCACTAACCATTAAGTCCCTTAAAAGACAAGTTCTCTCACCAGCAAGCATTGATCACAAGCACAGAGATGGGCAGTGCCTAAATTTAGAAGACTAAATGTCTCCACGTCAGAAGGGCATAATCTATTAAGTGCAGCGATACATTTTTCCTTCTTTCTTTTCACAAGCAATCCTTTAGGTAGCAAAGGGTAAGCCAAAGGAAGACAACCTCAAATTTTAATATATAAGCATCACTACGGGAAGCCATTCTGTCCCCGGGCCCATGTCCTAGAACCAACAAAGAGGAAGGTTATA